>WNWK01000337.1:495000-547867 GCA_009830355.1 Cherax destructor | reverse complement strand
ATTTCGTTCAGGCCTTTGGGCTTCCCCAGTTTTTGCCATTCACAGTGGGGAGTCAGGTGTGAGGCATAGATAACAGGGGCCAGCCCTGGCCTCTGTTGTTGTAACTGACATCACCCTCCAGGTCATCTTCCTGACACCAACTTTTTGCATTTTGAATACCAGTAGTTTAAATGCCGGTGCCCCGTGGTGCCCCATGGTGCCCTTTATGGTGCCCTGGGTCCCCCCGGCGGTGTCCGGGTTCAATTCCCGGGGGTAGAAACTTTGGGGCGGGGCCCTTACCCGATTGTCTATGTTCACCAATCGGGAAAAAACCCGGGTATTAGTCGACTGGTGGGTCGCATCCTGGGCCTGTATACCTTGCATGTACTTGTGAAATAAAATATTATTATTATTATTATTATTATTATTATTATTATTATTATTATTAAAGAGGGATAAATTAGACACAGGTGCAACACTTGGGTATTTTTTTGTAAAAAGTTTCACCACACAGTGGCCATCAGCCCTATAAAGAATGGTGAAGATCAAAAGGGGAGATTGAGGTAACCAGTCCCTCAGTCGGGATCAATATGTTCAGTCCATCAATCTTGATTAAATCTTTTCGACTCCAGGCTGAGGGACTGTTTACTCAAGCCCCCATCTTTCACCTTTCGGTTTTGGACTGGAAAAGCCACTGGCTGGCGAAACGTTTCCTCATTCTAATTCATTATATACGAAGTGTTCTAGCCAGACTATTGACACCTTCCACTTTTACAAGTTTTCGTCAGTCCACCGACAAATTTATTCTAAAAAAAAAAACAAAAAGCATTTTATCTTCGATAAATGCAACCAAGTTTATTTAATATATGATATACCTGGGTATACCTGGAGGGGGTTTTCCCGGGGGTCAACCCCCTCATGGTCTGTGACTAGGCACAAATAACCCTTACATAGGAGGGGAGCTTAGGGAAAAACCCTCGGTCCGATTTGGGACCATTTACAAAGTCACAAAGTTCCACGGTAATGTGTATTTTTGTTATTAATATATGTTAATGATAACTTAATTGCAAATGCAAGAGATTGCAATGTGTTGAAACAACGTTGAATAAAGTATTAATGTTGGTAGAATTACCGACAGTATGTTGGGTAAAAGGACACAAGTGTTGTTAGTGACACATTTTGTTGAGCGAAACATTGCCACGGTAAAATGTGGCATTGGTTGTACCTGGGTTCTTACCTGGTGTCATGTATCAGCCAGTGTTGAACCCCGTCCAGCACTGGTGAGTCAGTGGTGACTAGTCCAGTGTTGTACCAGTGTGAGTCACACCATGATGCTCACACCATGATGCTTACACCATGATGCTCACCCATTCTCACACCATGATGCTCACACCATGATGCTCACACCATGATGCTTACACCATGATGCTCACACCATGATGCTCACACCATGATGCTCACACCATGATGCTCACACCATGATGCTTACACCATGATGTTTCACACCATGATGCTCACACCATGATGCTCACACCATGATGCTCACACCATGATGCTTACACCATGATGCTCACACCATGATGCTCACCATGATGCTCACACCATGATGCTCACACCATGATGCTCACACCATGATGCTTACACCATGATGCTCACACCATGATGCTCACACCATGATGCTTACACCATGATGCTCACACCATGATGCTCACACCATGATGCTCACACCATGCTCACACCATGATGCTCACACCATGATGCTTACCATGATGCTCACACCATGATGCTCACACCAGATGCTCACACCATGATGCTCACACCATGACGCTCCACCATGATGCTCACACCATGACACTCACACCATGATGCTCACACCATGATGCTCACATCATGATGCTCACACCATGACATACCAAGACACTCACACCAGCAACCTTCGGAAGGATGCATTAATCAAGTTGATGGGCTCTTCATCCATGGAATTGATGCTACCCTCCCCTTCCTTGGATCAAACCCGACTTCCTCTCATTTACCAGGCGCTGTATGACTCTCCGGTGCTTTCGCATTCCCAGTAATAATAATATTAATAATAATAATAATATTAATAATAAAAATAAAATAATAACGAAATAATATCAAAATAAAAATAATGTTAGAATGTATTTCAGTCGCTGCGCGATACGAAAAGACATCCCCGAATTCTATAAGCCCAGCCTCATCTACCGCAGTACCTGCAAAGGAATAGTGGAGAGTGGTTATAAAATACCAGAGCGGCAACATATAAAAACATGTTACATGTGGGTGTGTTTTGTCTGTATGAATTTTTGTATGTATACGCTTTTTCAAAAGTATACGTGTATTTAATCCATACCAAGTGAGCGAAGATCAGTATCCTAAAATACACAAGCACATTGAGTTTGAAGCCGATCAGAAGTTGTATTATCAGTGTTGCATCTGACTGAAGACAATCAGATGCGACACTCAGATCCCGTGAGAATCAGTATTTTAATTTTTAAACCTCTTTTAAAAGAGCAAAACTGAGACCCACAAAGGCTGGTATCAAGCCTAACTTTTTTAAGGTTGACCACCTTTTAAGAAAGTACAGAAAGTAATGTTCATGTAAGGTTAGTGTACATAAACCAGGGAACGGGTGGGGTTTGAACTCACGGCGAGTGAGTCGTAAAACTCCAGACCAGTGTGTGGTTTGTTCTCGACCGTGTTATTACGATTTCGTGAGTCATTAGTGTACACAAGTGAACAATGTTCTTCAGGGCACACATGTTATGGACACATTAAAGAACATTAAAAACATTAAGAGCCACCTAAGTTCCCTCGTCTTATATGTTCATTTTCCACAATAATCTATCTTGTCCATAATTACTATCGCATTTTCTTTGTTTAGTAAGGTGAAGTCCAGGATCTTTCCTTAATTCATGGAATAACTTAAATCTGTGTTGCAGAGCTCTGAGTTGTGCTGAGAATTTGTCACTGGAAGATCAGCACTGGGATCGGCAACTCTCCCAGTGCGACTGGGAGGTATAGGGTGCGCAAGGCAACGCAGGTAGCACCTGTATTTCTGTCCTCGTGTTTGGCTTCCAGTGGACTAGTCAAGGAGATTGTCCCCGAAGCTTGAGAGGTGCTGTAGGAGCTCAAGACCCCAGGTTCATTGAAGTAGCCAAGGGGTGGGTCATCCTTGGAGAATCCTCCAGTAGACCAGCTCCTCCAAAAGAGCACAGGCAGTCCCACTGGGACAAACCGATCATGGAAAAAATCGCCAAAACGATGCTCACCAACGCTTCAGGAAAGGACAAAGCTCGTCTCCTAGCGGTGAAAGCATCACATTCAGGAGATTTCCTTTTAGCTGTTCCCAATTCTTCCCTGGGCACTCGACTCGACCCACAGGCCATTCGGATTGGTGTTGCTCTTCGCCTAGCCGCCCCCATACTCACCAAACATAGGTGTATTTACGGCAGGGCGACGGCTGATCAATTCGGACTTCATGGTCTCGTGTGTCACACATCAGAAGGGAAGTATGCTAAACATGAGGAGGTCAATGACATCATAAAGAGAAGCCTCACAACAGCCCGTTGCCCAGCTCAACGGGAACCCCAAGTACAAAGGTTTGACAGAAGTCAAAAGCGTTTTGATGGAGCCACTATGCTACCCTGAAAGGATGGTAAGCAGATTGCCTGGGACTACACCTGTGCCGCCACATTTGCAGACACCTACTTGCCATACTCTGAAGCTGAAGGGGGTGGAGCCGCCAGCTACAGGGAAACCAAAAGACCCGCAAATATGAAGGCCTTCCCCCTTTCTATAACTTCATCCCAGCAGGGTCGGAGATCCATGGAGCATGGGGCAAGTGTGGTCTAAAGTTCCTCAAAGAGCTGGGTGAAAAACTCATCACAGAAACCAAGGATCACAGAGCGGTCAGCTTCCTCTTTCAGAGACTCAGTGTTGCGATCCAGAGGAAAAATGCCTGCAGCATTCTGGGCACGCTGCCCACCGCCGGGGAGCTGGACGAAGTATTCGAGATGTAAGTTCTGAGATGTTATTTATGTTTACTCCTTATTGTATTTTTGTCAATGTATTTTGTCTTTAAATAAAGCCAATATAGAATATACGGTGGTGAAAGCAATATTTAAACAGCTCCAGGAGAACCTTGAGTGTTCCTTGAAGTAAGTTGATTTCTTTGCCTGAGGATGGGGGTCCGCAGTGTATATATATATATATATATATATATATATATATATATATATATATATATATATATATATATATATATATATATATATAAAACAACCACAGGGGGTTGAATGATAGCTATAGGCCTTTCGTGTTGCAATCAACACATCAGGAGCTTGCAACGTTGCTGAAATAGAGCAGGAAATCCAGGAAGATCAGTTCACGGGACTTTAATGCTCTATTTCTGCAACAATGCAAGCTCCTGATGTGGTGTTGATTCCAACACGAAAGGCCTAGAGGTATCACTGAACTCCTGGTTATTTTCCATCTTGTGTTGACGTTTGCGATTTTTAATTATATATAATATATATATATATATATATATATATATATATATATATATATATATATATATATATATATATATATATATATATATATATATATATATATATATAAGACAACCACTATGAAAAAATAGAAGAATTCAAGGCCTCACCTAGATTACGCAGCTCAGTTTTGGTCTCCATATTACAGAATGGACATAAATTCGTTAGAAAACATTCAGCGTAGAATGACTAAATTAATACATAGCATTAGAAATCTTCTGGACCGACTGAAACAAAATAAATCGCCGGGTCCTGATGAGCTTTTTGCAAGGGTTCTTAAGGAATGCAAATGGAACTCTGTGAACCAATATCTAACATTTTTAATTTATCTCTTCAAACAGGTGTAGTGTCTGATATGTGGAAGATGGCTAATGTAATTCCTATTTTTAAAGCAGGGGACAAGTCACTACCGTCAAACTACCGCCCAATAAGCCTGACCTCAATTGTAGGCAAATTACTAGAGTCAATTATAGCTGATATTATTAGAAGCCATCTAGATAACCATAATTTGATTAATGATACCCAGCATGGATTCACGAGGGCCGTTCCTGCCTATCTAATTTATTAACCTTCTTCAGTAAAGCTTTTGAGGCTGTTGATCACGATAAAGAATTCGATATTGTTTATTTAGACTTTAGTAAGGCTTTTGATAGAGTACCGCACCAGAGACTGTTAAAGAAAGTGGCAGCTCATGGCATTGGGGGAAAAGTGCTGTCATGGATCGAGTCATGGCTCACCAATAGGAAGCAGAGAGTGTGCATAAATGGGGTTAAATCCGAATGGGGACTTGTAACAAGTGGTGTTCCACAGGGATCAGTCTTAGGCCCATTGTTATTTATAATATATATCAATGACCTTGATGAGGGAATTACTAGTGATATGAGCAAATTCGCCGACGACACGAAGATAGGTAGGATAATTGATTCAAACATAGATGTCATAGAACTTCAGGAAGATTTAGACAAACTTAATTCGTGGTCAGAAAAGTGGCAGATGCAGTTCAATGTAGATAAATGCAAGGTTCTGAAGCTCGGGAGTGTCCATAACCCAAGCACTTATAAGTTAAATAACGTAGACCTGTTCTTAGCTCAGTGAAGACGTGTCTAGTGTACTCCCTGTGGACTGAATCAAGATGCCCCCTATTGAGCAACTTTACCAGCAGCTTAAGGAGGAATTGAGGGTAGCGAAGCTTGAGATACGGCGATTGACGGAGGAAAACAAGAGGATTCGTAGTAGTCCTCCTGTTGTGAGTCCTCAGGTCAAGAAGGTAACCTGGGCAGTGGCCGGACAGCATGGGACGAAGTTGAAGATCAAGAAGACGAATGGAGAGGTAGTAACGACGAAGAAGAAAGAGACTGCTGTGGAAACTTCGAACTCCTTTTCTGTGCTTCCAGACGAATGTGAGTCGACTACTGGGAACGTCACGACGAACTGTACCAAGGAAGGTAAAAACATTGTTGTTGTTGGGGATAGCCAAGTTATATATGGATAGGGCCTTCTGCTTGAAAGATAGGAGTAGGAGACAGAGGGTTTGCTTTCCTGGGGCTGGGATGGAAGACATTGTTAGCCGACTTGACAACATCATGCATGGTAATGGGATCAATCCTATTATCTGCCTCAGTGCTGGAGGCAATGATGTATCCAAGCGTAGAAGTGAGGATTTAGTTAGTAGGTATAAGGCAGCAATAGACATCATTAGGAAGAAGGGAGGGAGCCCTGTTATATGTGGCATTTTTCCAAGAAGGGGTGTTGGAAATGAATGGCTGTCCAGAGCGATTGGTATAAATTGCTGGCTGGACAAACACTGTAAGGATAATGCAGTCCCATTCATTGACAACTGGGACCACTTCTATGGCCGAAATGACATGTATGCCAGGGATGGGGTTCACTTATCCAGGCAGGTGTAGAATTTCTCTCTAGCTCAGTTGAAGATGTTGTTAGGGCTTTAAACTAGGATTAGTTAGAGGTATGGGTTTAGGAATGGTAAATAATGAGGGCCAAAATATTGATTCAGGCTTTGATATCATAAATCATAACAATAACAGTAATCGAGTGACACAGGGTAATGATAGTAACAGAAATTGTGTAAAACAAAAGCTGAAAAAGGTTCACAAGAAGATACATATCAATGTATTTTATACTAACTGTCGAAGCGCCAGAAATAAAATTAACAATTACGTTTGGTAGCATGTGCTGGGAACTTTGATGTCATTGCAATAACTGAAACATGGTATAATACCAAGAGTCGGGATATGATTGCTGAGTGTCATATTCAGGGGTTTAAGTTGTTCCATGTAGATAGATATAATGGGAAAGGGGGTGGAGCTGCATTGTATGTACGAGAAAATATAAATTGCTGCATAAAAACAGGCATAAAAATAGATGGATCATTAACAGAATCTGTTTGGGTAGAGTTTCTAGAAGGTCAAGAAAAACTCCAGGCTTGGATCACGATAGAGGGAGACTTCTTTGGGACGAAATTGTTAGGGCTTCTAGGCACAATAACGTAGTGTTAGTAGGGGATTTTAACTTTAGTCAAATTGACTGGACTTCTTTGACCGGTAATCTGGAGTCCAGTGACTTTATGGAAGTAGTTCAGGACTGTTTTCTGAAGCAGTGTGTGACGGAGCCTACCAGAGGTAATAATTTGCTCGACCTAGTCTTGTCAAATAAAGAAACTCTTGTAAATAATCTGGAGATCACTGAAGAGCTTGGAGCTAGTGATCACAAATCCATTACTTTTAATATTACATGGGAGTACGAGAATAGGGATAATACGGTAAAAGTTCCTGATTTTCGTTCTGCCGATTATATTGGACTTAGGGAACACCTGTCTAATCTCGACTGGGGTAATCTAGCAACGATTACGATGGGATCTGCGTTTATGATTTGTTTCTTAATAATGTACAACGTGCACAGAGTATGTTTATTCCCCAGAGAGAATTTAGGTCAAATAATATCGATCCCAAATGGATTAACAGGAGGCTAAAACATTTATTAGGAGAGAAAAGAGAATTTATAGGCGCATCAAAAGAGGAGATGTTAACCTTATTGACCAATATGTTCAGTTGAAAAAGAAAAAAGGGATTAGAAAGGCTAAACGTGACTATGAGATTAAGGTTGCTAATGAATCAAAGACTAATCCAAAAGGGTTCTTTCAAGTGTACAGGACGAAGGTGAGGGAAAAGGTAGGACCTCTGAAAATTGGGAATGGACAGCTGACGGATAACGAACTGGAAATGTGTTCTCTATTTAATGACTATTTTTGTCAGTCTTTACACAAGAAGACGTAAATGAGATACCAGAAATTAACAATTATTCAGTTCCTGAAGAATTCAAATTAACTAATATTACTGTCACGAGGGACATGGTTATCAAACAGATAGATAAACTGAAGCAAAAAAAGTCCCGGGACCCGACGAGTTTTTCCCGGGTACTTAAAGAATGCAAAATGGAACTTAGTCAGCCATTAACGAATGTGTTTAATACGTCCATCCTAACTGGTGTTGTGCCAGAGATGTGGAAGATAGCTAATGTAGTTCCTATATTCAAATCAGGGATAAGTCCATTCCATCAAATTACCGTCCAATAAGCCTCACGTCTATAGTAGGCAAATTATTAGAATCAATTATAGCTGATATTATCAGAAGTCACCTTGAAGAACATAATTTGATTAATGAATCTCAGCATGGGTTTACGAGAGGTCGTTCCTGCCTGAAAATTTACTGACGTTTTCAATAAAACATTTGAGGCAGTAGACAGTGATAAAGAATATGATATAGTTTACTGTAGTTTCAGTAAGCCTTGATAGAGTACCTCACAAGAGACTCTTAAGAAAGGTGGCAGCTCATGGTATAGGAGGTAAAGTTCTAGCATGGATAGAGGCATGGCTTACCAATAGAAAGCAGAGAGTTTCCATTAATGGGGCCAAATCTGAATGGGGATTTGTCACTAGTGGCGTTCCACAAGGATCAGTTTTGGGCCCATTGTTGTTCATAATTTACATAAAGACCTTGATGAAGGAATTGCAAGTGACATGAGTAAATTTGCTGATGATACAAAAATAGGCCGTATAATTCATTCTGAGGAGGATACCAGTGAACTCCAGGAGGATTTGGATAAATTAATGTCTTGGTCTGAAAAGTGGCAGATGAAGTTTAATGTGGACAAGTGTAAGGTGCTAGTGTTGGTAATGAAAATATCCCTCGAATTTATAAACTAGGTGAAGTTGAGCTTGATCATACAGAATGTGAAAAGACTTGGAGTCATGGTAAGCAGAAATCTAAAGCCAAGACAACAGTGCCTAAGGTGCGCAATAAGGCTAACAGATTACTAGGATTTATTTCAAGAAGTATAAGCAACAGAAGTCCAAAAGTTATTTTACAGCTCTATACATCACTAGTGAGACCTCATTTGGATTATGCAGCTCAGTTTTGGTCTCCTTACTACAGGATGGATATAGATTCATTGGAGAACATACAAAGAAGAATGACTAAAATGATTTACAGTATAAGAAATCTCCCGTATGAAGATAGACTTAGAGCATTGAATCTCCACTTCTGGAAAGACGTAGAATGAGGAGTATCATCGAGGTGTACAAGTGGATGATGGGCATAAACAAAGGAGATATTAATAAAATACTGAGGATATCGAACCAAGTAAGAACGAGAAATAACGGATTTAAATTGGATAAATTTAGATTTAGAAAGGACATAGGCAAGTACTGGTTTTCGAACAGAGTTGTAGATGCGTGGAACAATCTTCCGAGTAGGGTGATAGAGGCTAGGACCTTGGGTGGCTTTAAAAAGAGATTGGACAAATATATGAGTGGGAGGGGCTGGGTTTGATTAGTGTCGTGAGTACAGGAGTAAATTCTTAGGTAGTGGTGGTTTTGATAAGGACCTGCCTTGTATGGGCCAGTAGGCCTTCTGCAGTGTTCCTCCATTCTTATGTTCTTATGATGGTAAGCAGCAACCTTAAACCAAGACAGCAATGCCTAAGCGTACGTAATAAGGCAAATAGATTACTGGGATTTATATCAAGAAGTGTTAGCAACAGAAGTCCAGAGGTTATATTACAGCTTTATACATCATTAGTAAGGCCTCACCTAGATTACGCAGCTCAGTTCTGGTCTCCATATTACAGAATGGACATAAATTCGTTAGAAAACATTCAGCGTAGAATGACTAAATTAATACATAGCATTAGAAATCTTCCTTACGAAGAAAGATTGAAGACCCTAAAATTACATTCACTTGTAAGACGTAGAATGAGGGGAGACATGATCGAGGTATACAAGTGGAAAATGGGTATTAACAAAGGGGATATAAATAAGGTCTTGAGGATATCTCTCCAAGAGAGAACCCGCAATAATGGATTCAAGTTAGATAAGTTTAGATTTAGAAAGGATATAGGAAAGTATTGGTTTGGAAATAGGGTAGTTGATGAGTGGAACAGTCTGCCTAGTAGGGTTATTGAAGCTAGGACCTTGGGTAGTTTCAAAATTAGGTTGGATAAATTCATGAGTGAGAGGGGTTGGATTTGAGTGGGACTCGCGCATGAGTGGGTGAATTGTCAAAGCTTATTTCTTGGGTAGCTTTGAAAATTGGGTTGAGCAAATATTCTGTTAGTGGGATGGATTGTGAAGGACCTGCCTAGTATGGGCCAACAGGCCTGCTGCAGTGTTCCTCCTTTCTTATGTTTTGTTCTTATGGATAAATTCATGAGTGAGAGGGGTTGGATTTGAGTGGGACTCGCGCATGAGTGGGTAGAATTGTCAAAGCTTATTTCTTGGGTAGCTTTGAAAATTGGGTTGAGCAAATATTCTGTTAGTGGGATGGATTGTGAAGGACCTGCCTAGTATGGGCCAACAGGCCTGCTGCAGTGTTCCTCCTTTCTTATGTTCTTATGTTCTTATGTCTTATGAAGAAAGATTGAAGACCCTTAAATTACATTCACTTGTAAGACGTAGAATGAGGAGACATGGTCGAGGTATACAAGTGGAAAATGGGTATTAACAAAGGGATATAAATAAGGTCTTGGATATCTTCCAGAGAGAACCCGCAATAATGGATTCAAGTTAGATAAGTTTAGATTTAGAAAGGATATGGAAAGTATTGGTTTGGAAAAGGGTTGATGAGTGGAACATTCTGCCTAGTAGGGTTGTGAAGCTAGGACCTTGGGAGTTTCAAATTTAGGTTGGATAAACTTCATGAGTGAGAGGGGTTGGATTGGTGGGACTCATGAGTGGGTAGAATTGTCAAAGCTTATTTCTTGGGTAGCATTGAAAATTGGGTTGAGCAAATATTCTGTTAGTGGGACGGATTGTGAAGGACCTGCCTAGTATGGGCCAACAGGCCCATGTTTCGTGACTAGAACATAAGAACATAAGAGAGGAGGAACACTGCAGCAGGCCTGTTGGCCCATACTAGGCATGTCCTCACATTCCATCCCACTAGCAGAATATTTGTTCAACTCATTACATAAGAACATAAGAACATAAGAAAGGAGGAACACTGCAGCAGGCCTGTTGGCCCATACTAGGCAGGTCCTTCACAATCCATCCCACTAACAGAATATTTGCTCAACCCAATTTTCAAAGCTACCCAAGAAATAGCTTTGACAATTCTACCCACTCATGCAAGGAGTCCCACTCAAATCCAACCCCTCTCACTCATGAATTTATCCAACCTAAATTTGAAACTACCCAAGGTCCTAGCTTCAATAACCCTACTAGGCAGACTGTTCCACTCATCAACTACCCTATTTCCAAACCAATACTTTCCTATATCCTTTCTAAATCTAAACTTATCTAACTTGAATCCATTATTGCGGGTTCTCTCTTGGAGAGATATTCTCAAGACCTTATTTATATCCCCTTTGTTAATACCCATTTTCCACTTGTATACCTCGATCATGTCTCCCCTCATTCTACGTCTTACAAGTGAATGTAATTTTAGGGTCTTCAATCTTTCTTCGTAAGGAAGATTTCTAATGCTATGTATTAATTTAGTCATTCTACGCTGAATGTTTTCTAACGAATTTATGTCCATTCTGTAATATGGAGACCAGAACTGAGCTGCGTAATCTAGGTGAGGCCTTACTAATGATGTATAAAGCTGTAATATAACCTAAGAAAAGAACATAAGAAAGGAGGAACACTGCAGCAGGCCTGTTGGCCCATACTAGGCAGGTCCTTCACAATCCATCCCACTAACAGAATATTTGCTCAACCCAATTTTCAAAGCTACCCAAGAAATAAGCTTTGACAATTCTACCCACTCATGCGCGAGTCCCACTCAAATCCAACCCCTCTCACTCATGAATTTATCCAACCTAAATTTGAAACTACCCAAGGTCCTAGCTTCAATAACCCTACTAGGCAGACTGTTCCACTCATCAACTACCCTATTTCCAAACCAATACTTAAGAACATAAGAACATAAGAAAGGAGGAACACTGCAGCAGGCCTGTTGGCCCATTCTAGGCAGGTCCTTCACATTCCATCCCACCAACAGAATATTTGTTCAACCTAATTTTCAATGCTACCCAAAAAATAAGCTTTGATAATTTTATTTACTCATGTGCAATTCCCACTCAAATCCAACCCCTTTCACTCATGAATTTATCCAACCTAAATTTAAAACTACCCAAGGTCCTTGCTTCAATAACCCTACTAGGCAGACTGTTCCATTCATCAACTACCCTATTTCCAAACCAATACTTTCCTATATCCTTTCTAAATCTAAACTTATCTAACTTGAATCCATTATTGCGGGTTCTCTCTTGGAGAGATACCCTCAAGACCTTATTTATATCCCCTTTGTTAATACCCCTTTTCCACTTGTATACCTCGATCATGTCTCCCCTCATTCTACGTCTTACAAGTGAATGTAATTTAAGGGTCTTCAATCTTTCTTCGTAAGGAAGATTTCTAATGCTATGTATTAATTTAGTCATTCTACGCTGAATGTTTTCTAACGAATTTATGTCCATTCTGTAATATGGAGACCAGAACTGAGCTGCGTAATCTAGGTGAGGCCTTACTAATGATGTATAAAGCTGTAATATAACGTCTGGACTTCTGTTGCTAACACTTCTTGATATAAATCCCAGTAATCTATTTGCCTTATTACGTACGCTTAGGCATTGCTGTCTTGGTTTAAGGTTGCTGCTTACCATCACCCCCAAGTCCTTCTCGCAATCTGTATGGCTAAGTTCTACGTTATTTAACTTATAAGTGCTTGGGTTATGGACACTCCCGGCTTTAGAACTTTGCATTTATCTACATTGAACTGCATCTGCCATTTTTCTGACCAGGAATTGAGTTTGTCTAAATCCTCCTGTAGTTCACTGACATCTACGTCTGAATCGATTATCCTACCTATCTTCGTGTCATCAGCGAATTTGCTCATATCACTAGAAATTCCCTCGTCAAGGTCATTTATATATATTATAAACAACAACGGGCCCAAAACCGATCCCTGAGGAACGCCACTTGTTACAGATCCCCACTCCGATTTAACCCCATTTATGCACACCCTCTGCTTCCTATTGGTGAGCCATGACTCGATCCATGACAACACTTTTCCCCAATGCCATGAGCAGCCACTTTCTTTAACAGTCTCTGATGTGGTACTCTATCAAAAGCCTTACTAAAATCCAAATAAACGATATCGAATTCTTTATCATTATCAACTGCCTCAAAAGCCCCACTGAAAAAGTTAACAAATTAGTTAGGCAGGAACGGCCCTGGTGAATCCATGCTGAGTATCATTAATCAAATTATGCCTATCGAGATGGCTTCTTATGTTATCAGCTATAATCGACTCTAGTAATTTGCCTACAATTGATGTTAGACTTATTGGGCGGTAATTTGATGGTAACGACTTGTCCCCTGCTTTAAAAATAGGAATTACATTAGCCATCTTCCACGTATCCGGCACTACACCTGTTTGAAGAGATAGGTTAAAAATGTTAGTTAAGGGTTCACAGAGTTCTATTTTTCATTCCTTAAGAACCCTTGAAAAAAGCTCATCAGGGCCTGGCGACTTATTTTGCTTCAAACGGTCTATCTGTTTGATAACCTTTTCGCTAGTGACTGTGATACTACATAATTTATCTTCTTCAGGCCCACTAAAATACCTAATTCTTGGGATATTATTAATGTCTTCCTGAGTGAAAACCGAGAGAAAATAATTATTAAAAATAGAGCACATTTCATTCTCTTTGTCAGTAAGATACCCATAATTATTTTTAAGGGGACCTATCTTATCTCTAACTTTTGTTCTATACACCTGAAAAAAACTTTTGGGTTAGTTTTCGAATCCCTAGCAACTTTAATTTCGTAGTCCCGTTAGCTTTTCTTATCCCTTTTTAACGTCCCTCTTAATGTCAATATACTGACTTATAAGATGACCCTCACCTCTTTTGATACGCCTATAAACTCCTTTCTTCTGCCCTAAAAGATATTTGAGCCTATTATTCATCCATTTTGGGTCATTTCTATTCGATCTAATTTCTTTATATGGGATAAATGTTATTTGGGCAGCATGTATAGTGTTCAGAAACCTGTCATATTGATAGCTATCTTCATTACCCCAGTCCACAGATGATAAGTGTTCTCTAAGTCCATTGTAATCTGCTAAGCGAAAATCTGGGACCGTTACTGAGTTATTCGTACTATGAAACTTCCATTCAATGCCAAAGGTAATTGATTTGTGGTCGCTTGCGCCGAGTTCCTCTGTAATTTCTAAATTATTAACAAGGGTTTCCTTGTTTGCCAGAACTAAGTCAAGCAGGTTATTTCCCTTGTAGGTTCTGTCACAAACTGCTTCAAAAAACAATCTTGAACTACATCTAAGAAGTCGTTAGATTCTAAATTCCCAGTCAAAAAATTCCAATCAATTTGACTAAAGTTGAAGTCACCCAGAATAACTACGTTATCGTGCATTGTGGCCTTAACAATTTCCTCCCATAGTAGTCTCCCTTGGTCCCTATCTAAGTTTGGGGACGGTATATCACACCTAAAATCAATTTTTCATGCCCCTCTGAAAATTCTATCCAGACAGACTCTGTATGTGTTATTTCAGACTTTATCCCTTTTTATGCAACAGGTTTATCCCTTTTTCTAAATCTAAACTTATCTAACTTGAACCATTATTGCGGTTCTCTCTTGGAGAATATCCTCAAGACCTATTTATATCCTTTGTTAATACCCATTTTCCCTTGTATCCTCGATCATATCCCCTCATTCTAGTCTTACAAGTGAATGTAATTTTAGGGTCTTCAATCTTTCTTCGTAAGGAAGATTTCTAATGCTATGTATTAATTTAGTCATTTCGCTGAATGTTTTCTAACGAATTTATGTCCATTCTGTAATATGGAGACCAGAACTGAGCTGCGTAATCTAGGTGAGGCCTTCAATGATGTATAAAGCTGTAATATAACCTCTGGACTTCTGTTGCTACACTTTTTGATATAAATCCCAGTAATCTATTTGCCTTATTACGTACGCTTAGGCATTGCTGTCTTGGTTTAAGGTTGCTGCTTACCATCACCCCCAAGTCCTTCTCGCAATCTGTATGGCTAAGTTCTACGTTATTTAACTTATAAGTGCTTGGGTTATGGACACTCCCGAGCTTCAGAACCTTGCATTTATTTACATTGAACTGCATCTGCCACTTTTCTGACCACGAATTAAGTTTGTCTAAATCTTCCTGGTTCTATGACATCTATGTTTGAATCAATTATCCTACCTATCTTCGTGTCGTCGGCGAATTTGCTCATATCACTAGTAATTCCCTCATCAAGGTCATTGATATATATTATAAATAACAATGGGCCTAAGACTGATCCCTGTGGAACACCACTTGTTACAAGTCCCCATTCGGATTTAACCCCATTTATGCACATCTCTGCTTCTATTGGTGAGCCATGACTCGATCCATGACAGCACTTTTCCCCAATGCCATGAGCTGCCACTTTCTTTAACAGTCTCTGGTGCGGTACTTATCAAAAGCCTTACTAAAGTCTAAATAAACAATATCGAATTCTTTATCGTGATCAAAAGCCTCAAAAGCTTTACTGAAGAAGATTAATAAATTAGATAGGCAGGAACGGCCCTCGTGAATCCATGCTGGGTATCATTAATCAAATTATGGTTATCTAGATGGCTTCTAATAATATCAGCTATAATTGACTCTAGTAATTTGCCTACAATTGAGGTCAGGCTTATTGGGCGGTAGTTTGACGGTAGTGACTTGTCCCCTGCTTTAAAATAGGAATTACATTAGCCATCTTCCACATATCAGACACTACACCTGTTTGAAGAGATAAATTAAAAATGTTAGATATTGGTTCACAGAGTTCCATTTTGCATTCCTTAAGAACCCTTGCAAAAGCTCATCAGGACCCGGCGATTTATTTTGTTTCAGTCGGTCCAGCTGTTTCATAATCATTTCGCTAGTGACTGTGATATTACATAATTTATCTTCTTCTGGGCCTCTGTAAAAATTAATTACTGGGATATTATTAATGTCTTCCTGTGTGAAAACCGAGAGAAAATAATTATTAAAAATAGAGCACATATCATTCTCCTTGTCAGTAAGATGCCCAAAGTTATTTTTAAGGGGACCTATCTTATCCCTAACTTTTGTTCTATAAACCTGGAAAACTTTTGGGTTAGTTTTTGAATCCTAGCAACTTTAATTTCATAGTCCCGTTTAGATTTTCTTATTCCCTTTTTAACGTCCTCTTAATGTCAGTATACTGATTTATAAGATGACCCTCACCTCTTTTATGCGCCTATAAATTCCTTTCTTCTGCCCTAAAAGATATTTGAGCCTATTATTCATCCATTTTGGGTCATTTCTACTTGATCTAATTTCTTTATACGGGATAAATGTTCTTTGGGCAGCCTGTATAGTGTCAAGAAAACTGTCATATTGATACCTCTCTTCTTCACCCCAGTCCACAGTTGATAAGTGTTCTCTAAGTCCATTATAATTCTGTGAAAATCTGGGACCATTACTGAATTATCCCTACATACATCCATTCAATGCTAAAGGTAATTGACGTGTGGTCGCTTGAGCCGAGTTCCTCTGTAATTTCTAAATTATAACAAGGGTTTCCCTGCTTGCCAGAACCAAGTCAAGTAGGTTATTTCCCTTGTAGGTTCTGTTACAAACTGCTTAAAAAGCAATCCTGAACTACTTCTAAAAGTCGTTAGATTCAAATTCCCTGTCATGAAATTCCAATCAATCTGACTAAAGTTAAAGTCCCCTAGAATTACTACGTTATCGTGTCTTGTGGCCTTAACAATTTCCTCCCAAAGTAGTCTCCCTTGTTCCCCATCTGTTTGGAGGACGTAAATCACGCCTAAAATCAATTTTCACACCCCTCTGAAAATTCTATCCAGACAGACTCTGTATGTGTTAATTCAGACTTTATACCCGTTTTTATGCAACAATTTAAATGATCACGGACATAGAGTGCCACCCCACCCTTTCCCGATACTTCTGTCTACTTGGAACAATTTAAACCCTGAATGTGACATTCGGCAGGCAAGTCCAAATTTTTCATATTAAACCATGTCTCAGTTATTGCAAAAACATCAATATTACCCGTACTTGCAACTAATCTCAACTCGTCCATCTTATTCCTAGCACTACGACTGAAATAAATGGATAAAATACGACACAATGGAAAATAAACACAAGCAGTATAATGATCCTTTATTGACAACGTTTGCCCACGCAGTGGCTTATCGAGTCACAGACAGATCTGTCTGTGACTCGATAAAGCACGCGTGGCGAAACGTTGTCAATAAGGATCACATTATACTGCTTATGTGTTTATTTTCAGCACCGACTATTGGTGTAATATATATTTAGAGACCCTCCTTTCTCTTTACCCTTCCTGCTCATCTCTGTTTTTCCACTATACCTATTACTGTCCTTGTCATCTAGTGTCACTAGCTTTCCACTATCCACCTTATTCTGCCATTACTAGTTCTCCTACAACTTATAATATTACTACACTGGGACTTCTCGTTTTCCCCCAAAACCCATACCACTAACTATTTCTAGTTTAAAGCCCTAACAGCTCCCTCCACTGCAGTTGCCAGTGCCCCCACCCCAGACCTGGATAAGTGAACCCCATCCTGGCATACATGTCATTTCTGCCATAGAAGAGGTCCCAGTTGTCAATGAATGTTACTGAATTTTCCTTACAGTATTTGTCCAGCCAGCAATTGACACCAATTGCCCTGGACAGCCATTCATTTCCAACTCCTCTCCTTGGCAAAATACACATATGACAGGGTTCCCACCCTTCTTCCTAATTATGTCTATTGCTGACCTAAACCTGCTAGTCAGGTCCTCACTCCTACGTCTGCCAACATCGTTGCCTCCAGCACTGAGACAGATAATAGGATTGCTCCCATTACCTCTCATGATGTCGTCCAGACGGCTAACAATATCCTCCATCCCAGCCCCAGGAAAGCAAACCCTCTGTCTCCTACTCCTATCAATCAAACAGAAAGCCCTATCCATGTACCTAACCTGACTGTCCCCAACAACAACAATGTTTTTACCTTCCTTTGTGTCTTTCGTCGTGACGCTCCCAGAAGTCGACTCACATTCATCGGGTAGCACGGAGAATGGGTTCGATGTTTCCACAACATTCTCCTGGGTCTTCGTTGTTTCTACCTCTCCACCCGTCCTCTTGAGCCTTAACTTTGTCCCATGCGTTTTAGCCACTGTCCAGGTTCCTTTCCTGGCTTGAGGATTCTCAACAGGAGGATTACTACGAATCCTCTTGTTTTCCTCAGTCAGTCGCTGTATCTCAAGCTTAGCTACCCTGTTCTTCCTTCAGCTGCTGGTAGAGTAGCTCAAGAGAGGACATCTTCTTCAGATTGACAGAGAGCACACAAGACCACATTACTCACATTATCAAGGAACTATAAAAGGAAACATGACAAGAAGGCTTATAAAGGGGCAGAATATACCTCACAGTCACATCACACTAACAAAGACAACACCTCACAGTAGCGTAACATCACACGACTCTGTGAAAGGACCTGAAACTCTTCCCAAAAAATTAAGATTAGTCCAATTTATCATTAAATTCTTCCCAAATTTTATTAATTATAAATGAATCCAATTTATATAAACCCCCTTAAAAATAACTTTGGGCATCTTACTGACAAGGAGAATGATATGTGCTCTATTTTTAATAATTATTTTCTCTCGGTTTTCACACAGGAAGACATTAATAATATCCCAGTAATTAATTTTTACAGAGGCCCAGAAGAAGATAAATTATGTAATATCACAGTCACTAGCGAAATGATTATGAAACAGCTGGACCAACTGAAACAAAATAAATCGCCGGGTCCTGATGAGCTTTTTGCAAGGGTTCTTAAGGAATGCAAAATGGAACTCTGTGAACCAATATCTAACATTTTTAATTTATCTCTTCAAACAGGTGTAGTGTCTGATATGTGGAAGATGGCTAATGTAATTCCTATTTTTAAAGCAGGGGACAAGTCACTACCGTCAAACTACCGCCCAATAAGCCTGACCTCAATTGTAGGCAAATTACTAGAGTCAATTATAGCTGATATTATTAGAAGCCATCTAGATAACCATAATTTGATTAATGATACCCAGCATGGATTCACGAGGGGCCGTTCCTGCCTATCTAATTTATTAACCTTCTTCAGTAAAGCTTTTGAGGCTGTTGATCACGATAAAGAATTCGATATTGTTTATTTAGACTTTAGTAAGGCTTTTGATAGAGTACCGCACCAGAGACTGTTAAAGAAAGTGGCAGCTCATGGCATTGGGGGAAAAGTGCTGTCATGGATCGAGTCATGGCTCACCAATAGGAAGCAGAGAGTGTGCATAAATGGGGTTAAATCCGAGTGGGGATCTGTAACAAGTGGTGTTCCACAGGGATCAGTCTTAGGCCCGTTGTTATTTATAATATATATCAATGACCTTGATGAGGGAATTACTAGTGATATGAGCAAATTCGCCGACGACACGAAGATAGGTAGGATAATTGATTCTAACGTAGATGTCAGGGAACTGTCAATCTGAAGAAGATGTCCTCTCTTGAGCTACTCTACCAGCAGCTGAAGGAAGAACTGAGGGTAGCTAAGCTTGAGATACAGCGACTGACTGAGGAAAACAAGAGGATTCGTAGTAATCCTCCTGTTGAGAATCCTCAAGCCAGGAAAGGAACCTGGACAGTGGCTAAAACGCATGGGACAAAGTTAAGGCTCAAGAGGACGGGTGGAGAGGTAGAAACAACGAAGACCCAGGAGAATGTTGTGGAAACATCGAACCCATTCTCCGTGCTACCCGATGAATGTGAGTCGACTTCTGGGAGCGTCACGACGAAAGACACAAAGGAAGGTAAAAACATTGTTGTTGTTGGGGACAGTCAGGTTAGGTACATGGATAGGGCTTTCTGTTTGATTGATAGGAGTAGGAGACAGAGGGTTTGCTTTCCTGGGGCTGGGATGGAGGATATTGCTAGCCGTCTGGACGACATCATGAGAGGTAATGGGAGCAATCCTATTATCTGTCTCAGTGCTGGAGGCAACGATGTTGGCAGACGTAGGAGTGAGGACCTGACTAGCAGGTTTAGGTCAGCAATAGACATAATTAGGAAGAAGGGTGGGAACCCTGTCATATGTGGTATTTTGCCAAGGAGAGGAGTTGGAAATGAATGGCTGTCCAGGGCAATTGGTGTCAATTGCTGGCTGGACAAATACTGTAAGGAAAATTCAGTAACATTCATTGACAACTGGGACCTCTTCTATGGCAGAAATGACATGTATGCCAGGGATGGGGTTCACTTATCTAGGTCTGGGGTGGGGGCACTGGCAACTGCAGTGGAGGGAGCTGTTAGGGCTTTAAACTAGAAATAGTTAGTGGTATGGGTTTTGGGGGGAAAACAGAGAAGTCCCAGTGTAGTAATATTATAAGTTGTAGGAGAACTAGTAATAGGCAGAATGAGGTGGATAGTGGAAAGCTAGTGACACTAGATGACAAGGACAGTAATAGGTATAGTGGAAAAACAGAGATGAGCAGGAAGGGTAAAGAGAAAGGAGGGTCTCTAAATATATATTACACCAATAGTCGTAGTGCTAGGAATAAGATGGACGAGTTGAGATTAGTTGCAAGTACGGGTAATATTGATGTTTTTGCAATAACTGAGACATGGTTTAATATGAAAATCGGGACTTGCCTGCTGAATGTCACATTCAGGGTTTTAAATTGTTCCAAGTAGACAGAAGTATCGGGAAAGGGGTGGGGTGGCACTCTATGTCCGTGATCATTTAAATTGTTGCATAAAAACGGGTATAAAGTCTGAATTAACACATACAGAGTCTGTCTGGATAGAATTTTCAGAGGGGTGTGAAAATTGATTTTAGGCGTGATTTACCGTCCTCCAAACTTAGATAGGGAACAAGGGAGACTACTTTGGGAGGAAATTGTTAAGGCCACAAGACACGATAACGTAGTAATTCTAGGGACTTTAACTTTAGTCAGATTGATTGGAATTTCATGACAGGGAATTTAGAATCTAACGACTTTTAGAAGTAGTTCAGGATTGCTTTTGAAGCAGTTTGTAACAGAACCTACAAGGGAAATAACCTACTTGACTTGGTTCTGGCAAGCAAGGAAACCCTTGTTAATAATTTAGAAATTACAGAGGAACTCGGCTCAAGCGACCACAAGTCAATTACCTTTAGCATTGAATGGATGTATGATAGTAGGGATAATTCAGTAATGGTCCCAGATTTTCGCTTAGCAGATTATAATGGACTTAGAGAACACTTATCAACTGTGGACTGGGGTGAAGAAGAGAGGTATCAATATGACAGTTTTCTTAACACTATACAGGCTGCCCAAAGAACATTTATCCCGTATAAAGAAATTAGATCAAGTAGAAATGACCCAAAATGGATGAATAATAGGCTCAAATATCTTTTAGGGCAGAAGAAAGGAATTTATAGGCGCATAAAAAGAGGTGAGGGTCATCTTATAAATCAGTATACTGACATTAAGAGGACGTTAAAAAGGGAATAAGAAAAGCTAAACGGGACTATGAAATTAAAGTTGCTAGGGATTCAAAACTAACCCAAAAGATTTTTCCAGGTTTATAGAACAAAAGTTAGGGATAAGATAGGTCCCCTTAAAAATAACTTTGGGCATCTTACTGACAAGGAGAATGATATGTGCTCTATTTTTAATAATTATTTTCTCTCGGTTTTCACACAGGAAGACATTAATAATATCCCAGTAATTAATTTTTACAGAGGCCCAGAAGAAGATAAATTATGTAATATCACAGTCACTAGCGAAATGGTTATGAAACAGCTGGACCGACTGAAACAAAATAAATCGCCGGGTCCTGATGAGCTTTTTGCAAGGGTTCTTAAGGAATGCAAAATGGAACTCTGTGAACCAATATCTAACATTTTTAATTTGTCTCTTCAAACAGGTGTAGTGTCTGATATGTGGAAGATGGCTAATGTAATTCCTATTTTTAAAGTAGGGGACAAGTCACTACCGTCAAATTACCGCCCAATAAGCCTGACCTCAATTGTAGGCAAATTACTAGAGTCAATTATAGCTGATATTATTAGAAGCCATCTAGATAACCATAATTTGATTAATGATACCCAGCATGGATTCACGAGGGCCGTTCCTGCCTATCTAATTTATTAACCTTCTTCAGTAAAGCTTTTGAAGCTGTTGATCACAATAAAGAATTCGATATTGTTTATTTAGACTTTAGTAAGGCTTTTGATAGAGTACCGCACCAGAGACTGTTAAAGAAAGTGGCAGCTCATGGCATTGGCGGAAAAGTGCTGTCATGGATCGAGTCATGGCTCACCAATAGGAAGCAGAGAGTGTGCATAAATGGGGTTAAATCCGAATGGGGACTTGTAACAAGTGGTGTTCCACAGGGATCAGTCTTAGGCCCATTGTTATTTATAATATATATCAATGACCTTGATGAGGGAATTACTAGTGATATGAGCAAATTCGCCGACGACACGAAGATAGGTAGGATAATTGATTCAAACATAGATGTCATAGAACTTCAGGAAGATTTAGACAAACTTAATTCGTGGTCAGAAAAGTGGCAGATGCAGTTCAATGTAGATAAATGCAAGGTTCTGAAGCTCGGGAGTGTCCATAACCCAAGCACTTATAAGTTAAATAACGTAGAACTTAGCCATACAGATTGCGAGAAGGACTTGGGGGTGATGGTAAGCAGCAACCTTAAACCAAGACAGCAATGCCTAAGCGTACGTAATAAGGCAAATAGATTACTGGGATTTATATCAAGAAGTGTTAACAACAGAAGTCCAGAGGTTATATTACAGCTTTATACATCATTAGTAAGGCCTCACCTAGATTACGCAGCTCAGTTCTGGTCTCCATATTACAGAATGGACATAAATTCGTTAGAAAACATTCAGCGTAGAATGACTAAATTAATACATAGCATTAGAAATCTTCCTTACGAAGAAAGATTGAAGACCCTAAAATTACATTCACTTGTAAGACGTAGAATGAGGGAGACATGATCGAGGTATACAAGTGGAAAATGGGTATTAACAAAGGGGATATAAATAAGGTCTTGAGGATATCTCTCCAAGAGAGAACCCGCAATAATGGATTCAAGTTAGATAAGTTTAGATTTAGAAAGGATATAGGAAAGTATTGGTTTGGAAATAGGGTAGTTGATGAGTGGAACAGTCTGCCTAGTAGGGTTATTGAAGCTAGGACCTTGGGTAGTTTCAAATTTAGGTTGGATAAATTCATGAGTGAGAGGGGTTGGATTTGAGTGGGACTCGCACATGAGTAAATAGAATTATCAAAGCTTATTTCTTGGGTAGCATTGAAGATTGTGTTGAGCAAACATTCTGTTAGTGGGACGGATTGTGAAGGACCTGCCTAGTATGGGCCAACAGGCCTGCTGCAGTGTTCCTCCTTTCTTATGTTCTTATGTTCTTAAAATAACTTTTGGACTTCTGTTGCTTATACTTCTTGAAATAAATCCTAGTAATCTGTTAGCCTTATTGCGCACACTTAGGCACTGTTGTCTTGGCTTTAGATTTCTGCTTACCATGACTCCCAAGTCTTTTTCACATTCTGTATGATCAAGCTCAACTTCACCTAGTTTATAAATTCGAGGGATAATTTCATTACCAACGACTAGCACCTTACACTTGTCCACATTAAACTTCATCTGCCACTTTTCAGACCAAGACATTAATTTATCCAAATCCTCCTGGAGTTCACTGGTATCCTCCTCAGAATGAATTATACGGCCTATTTTTGTATCATCAGCAAATTTACTCATGTCACTTGCAATTCCTTCATCAAGGTCATTTATGTAAATTATGAACAACAATGGGCCCAAAACTGATCCTTGTGGAACGCCACTAGTGACAAATCCCCATTCAGATTTGACCCCATTAATGGAAACTCTCTGCTTTCTATTGGTAAGCCATGCCTCTATCCATGCTAGAACTTTACCTCCTATAGATGTCATAGAACTTCAGGAAGATTTAGACAAACTTAATTCGTGGTCAGAAAAGTGGCAGATGCAGTTCAATGTAGATAAATGCAAGGTTCTGAAGCTCGGGAGTGTCCATAACCCAAGCACTTATAAGTTAAATAACGTAGAACTTAGCCATACAGATTGCGAGAAGGACTTGGGGGTGATGGTAAGCAGCAACCTTAAACCAAGACAGCAATGCCTAAGCGTACGTAATAAGGCAAATAGATTACTGGGATTTATATCAAGAAGTGTTAGCAACAGAAGTCCAGAGGTTATATTACAGCTTTATACATCATTAGTAAGGCCTCACCTAGATTACGCAGCTCAGTTCTGGTCTCCATATTACAGAATGGACATAAATTCGTTAGAAAACATTCAGCGTAGAATGACTAAATTAATACATAGCATTAGAAATCTTCCTTACGAAGAAAGATTGAAGACCCTAAAATTACATTCACTTGTAAGACGTAGAATGAGGGAGACATGATCGAGGTATACAAGTGGAAAATGGGTATTAACAAAGGGGATATAAATAAGGTCTTGAGGATATCTCTCCAAGAGAGAACCCGCAATAATGGATTCAAGTTAGATAAGTTTAGATTTAGAAAGGATATAGGAAAGTATTGGTTTGGAAATAGGGTAGTTGATGAGTGGAACAGTCTGCCTAGTAGGGTTATTGAAGCTAGGACCTTGGGTAGTTTCAAATTTAGGTTGGATAAATTCATGAGTGAGAGGGGTTGGATTTGAGTGGGACTCGCGCATGAGTGGGTAGAATTGTCAAAGCTTATTTCTTGGGTAGCATTGAAAATTGGGTTGAGCAAATATTCTGTTTGTGGGACGGATTGTGAAGGACCTGCCTAGTATGGGCCAACAGGCCTGCTGCAGTGTTCCTCCTTTCTTATGTTCTTATGAAATATTCATATTATTTTCAAAACTGCTTTTAATGAAACATGATTCTATTATATTCCTCTCAACCATGGACTTGCTTGATACAACCTTCTCAGCATTTTGAAAATCAATTGGATGGTTAAAGTCTCTCACATGAATAAATAGAGCATTAGAATCTTGGGAAGTGTTTCAGGTCCTTTCTTATGTTCCTCTTCACAGAGTCGTGTGATGTTACGCTACTGTGAGGTGTTGTCTTTGTTAGTGTGATGTGACTGTGAGGTGTATTCTGCCCCTTATATAAGCCTTCTTGTCATGTTTCCTTTTATAGTTCCTTGATAATGTGAGTAGTCACGAAAGCGCTTGGAATTCTTCTATTTTTTCATAGTGGTTGTTTTGCATATTTTGATATCACCTGTTTACTGTGATCTTTTGCATATATATATATATATATATATATATATATATATATATATATATATATATATATATATATATGGCATAATAGAGGCTGGTGAGACAGCCTCAGGTAATAGGGCACAAGAGTTGGACACCTGTAATTAACACAGGCTCGTGACCTGCCCAGGTGAGATGGAGGTGACTCTGAGGTCCAGTCTGCCCACTCACCTACTCTCACTGTGTCCCACTCACACTCACACTCACACTCACTCACACACACACACACACACACACACACACATACACACACACACACACACACACACACACACACACACACACACACAGTCCTACCTACCCTGTTACTCTGATTGCCACTCAGGCACTCTGAATATTAATCTGATTCTCACTAAGGCGTTCTGATTCCCATTCACATCTCTCCTCACTCTCACTCTCACTCTCACTCTCACTCGTTCCCACAACATGTAAACAAAAAAATGCGACCTAGATCATCTAAGTGCCAGTCTTCCCACACTTACAACTAGTACCTAGATCATCTAAGTGCCAGTCTTCTCACACTTACAACTAGTACCTAGATCATCTAAGTGCCAGTCTTCTCACACTTACAACTTGTACCTAGATCATCTAAGTGCCAGTCTTCTCACACTTATAACTTGTACCTAGATCATCTAAGTGCCAGTCTTCTCACACTTATAACTTGTACCTAGATCATCTAAGTGCCAGTCTTCTCACACTTATAACTTGTACCTAGATCATCTAAGTGCCAGTCTTCCCACACTTACAACTAGTACCTAGATCATCTACGTGCCAGTCTTCCCACACTTACAACTTGTACCTAGATCATCTAAGTGCCAGTCTTCTCACACTTACAACTTGTACCTAGATCATCTAAGTGCCAGTCTTCTCCACACTTACAACTAGTACCTAGATCATCTAAGTGCCAGTCTTCTCACACTTACAACTAGTACCTAGATCATCTAAGTGCCAGTCTTCTCACACTTACAACTAGTACCTAGATCATCTAAGTGCCAGTCTTCTCACACTTACAACTTGTACCTAGATCATCTAAGTGCCAGTCTTCCACACTTACAACTAGTACCTAGATCATCTAAGTCCAGTCTTCTCACACTTACAACTAGTACCTAGATCATCTAAGTGCCAGTCTTCTCACACTTCAACTAGTACCTAGATCATCTAAGTGCCATCTTCTCACCACTAAACTAGTACCTAGATCATCTAAGTCCAGTCTTCTCACACTTACAACTTGACCTAGATCATCTACGTGCCAGTCTTCTCCATAACTTGTACCTAGATCATCTAAGTGCCAGTCTTCCACACTTAAACTTGTACCTAGATCATCTACGTGCCAGTCTTCTCACACTTATAACTTGTACCTAGATCATCTAAGTGCCAGTCTTCCACTTACCTGTACCTAGATCATCTACGTGCCAGTCTTCTCACACTTACAACTTGTACCTAGATCATCTAAGTGCCAGTCTTCTCACACTTACAACTTGTACCTAGATCATCTACGTGCCAGTCTTCTCACACTTATAACTTGTACCTAGATCATCTAAGTGCCAGTCTTCCCACACTTACAACTAGTACCTAGATCATCTAAGTGCCAGTCTTCTCACACTTACAACTAGTTCAAATTCAAATTCAAATTCAAATTCAAATCCTTTATTTCATGTAATACAAGGTGGGGGGTACTTATAGTTATACATTAAAGTTGATATTACAAGATGGCCAATAATATGCCTAGGTATGCCTAGGCTTTTCAGGCAGTCTTATGATAGGTCTTACTCAATAGCTATACAATGGATATACAGATTGTAAGGTTAGGTTTACAAAATTTAGGTACTGGAATTTAAACATTGAGAATTTAACAATTAGTATAAAAAGTTAGCAATTAGTTTATATATTAATGATAAAGGTGATATATTGGCATAATATAGATTCTATATTGGAGTATCTTAGGCAAACTTATGACTAGCTTAAGTATTATGGAGCAATAGTTGTATTAGAATTTTGGTTGGAACTGTGCAAATTAAGGGGAATCACAGATATCAATAAGTGTATTTTGCTGTGGATATGTGCAAGATAAAGTAGTTTTCGTATGGTTAACTACCGGTTGGGTGCGAGTCTTCTCACACTTATAACTTGTACCTAGATCATCTAAGTGCCAGTCTTCTCACACTTATAACTTGTACCTCTTATTTTCACGATTTTATTATTGATACTGAGGTAATTAATAAATCTGTAATACTCTGTCTTTTCCAAAGAGGTGTCTTAATGCTCATAAGGGGCTCTTGATCCAAGGAATTGCAGCAACCCTTTCCATACTCGGATCTACCCTGATTATCTAGCATTTCTCAGCAGCTTATACGTTTGGAGATATATTTTTTTCATTTACGTTAATGCCAGTCCATCCCTTTAAAAATTAAAGTTATAATGATAATTTTCCTACTTAGTTGTATAGATCATACAGAACCACAAATACAACACTACCAGCGACCTGGTCTTGTAGGCTTAATGTATAATACATCATAAAGCAGACGTTTTGCTTAATACAAAATCCCACAGGAGACACATTGGATAATATAAAACTATTGGGTAAACTCTGTATAATACATCCCCCATACAGCATACACTACATAATACACTACCATGCTCCACACACAGTATAATACATCCTTATACAGCAGACACTGCATAATACATCACCATGCTGCACATAATGTATAATACATTCAAATACAGTAGACACTGCATATCACTTTATAGAAAATACTGTTTATAACATCATAAATTAGACATTGTTTAATATACATTAGCACTTAATACACAATACAACATTTGTATACGACTCCATAACACTGTATAATACACTATTATAAAGCATTGTATAATACACCACTAATCACTCCTTGATAATACACCACTATACGACAGATGTATAATACACCACTATACGACAGATGTATAATACACAACTATACAACAAATGTTGTATAATACTCCACTAGACGACAGATGTTGCATAATACATCACTATACAACAGATGTTGTATAATACACCAGTACAAAGCATACACAATAATTCCTTACTACACAGAAGACACTGCATAATTCCAAATTATACAGCAGTGGATAATGCATTACACAACATGCATTGTATAATACTAAAACATATATCCCTATATATTACCCCACTAAACAGCAGGCACTGTATAATAGAATACAAAACACTGGTTAGCAGATGGGGTTTGAAGCCTATCAACTACACGAGGGTCGTTAAGGCTGTATGTCACCTGAAGCAAATTCTCAGCGTATACAAGAAGACATACACCTCTCTGTGTATACATCTTTAGAGATTTGTTGAGAGAATATAGAGTAGAGGTTTTAAACCATCAGAATTTAATGGTTTTAAACCATCAGAATTTAATGGTTTTAAACCATCAGAATTTAATGGTTTTAAACCATCAGAATTTAATGGTTTTAAACCATCAGAATTTAATGGTTTTAAACCATCAGAATTTAATGGTTTTAAACCATCAGAATTTAATGGTTTTAAACCATCAGAATTTAATGGTTTTAAACCATCAGAATTTAATGGTTTTAAACCATCAGAATTTAATGGTTTTAAACCATCAGAATTTAATGGTTTTAAACCATCAGAATTTAATGGTTTTAAACCATCAGAATTTAATGGTTTTAAACCATCAGAATTTAATGGTTTTAAATCATCAGAATTTAATGGTTTTAAACCATCAGAATTTAATGGTTTTAAACCATCAGAATTTAATGTTTTTTTAAACCATCATAATTTAATGGGTTTAAACCATTTAAACGTGGGCGGCTGTGGGCGTGTTTGTGACAGTCGGCGTGTGGGCGGCAGTGGGCGTGTACTGATGTAGCAGCATCATGTAGGTGACCATCACGCCCACCAGCTTCGTCATTAGATTCCGTCCCAGGACGCCCACGCCTCCAACTTTGATGTGGGATGGATTGGCGTGGAGGTGGGCGGCGAGGGCGGCCAACGTCTCCCTCTCCTGGTGTGGGTGTCCTGGGTGCCTACACGCCCTCCACACAGCTTCCTCCAGGCTAACATGCTGCACAAACACAATGTTTCTGTAGTTAAAACAACCAAACTAGATCGAATCTCTATGTGATTGTCATAATAATAATAATAATAATAATAATAATAATAATAATAATCTATATTTCTACAAGTACATGTACAAGGTATATAGGCCTAGCTGACATCAATGACACTACTGTATAGAAAGACCCTTGTTGTGCAGAGCATTACGGACAAATTAGGTTATTTTTGTCCCCAGGATGCGACCCATATCAGTCGACTAACACCCAGGTACCTATTTTACTGATGGGTAAATATGGACAGCAGGTGTCTTATGGAAACACGTCCTAATGTTTTTCCAGCCACATCGGGGGATCGATCCCCGGACCTCAGTGTGTGAACTGAGGTCCGGGGTATTCCGGGGGTCGTTGACCCCCGGAATACCCTCCAGGTATACCTTCTTGAACACTGTTTCATTGTCCAATTTTAAAGGTATAGACAGATAGTTTAATAAACTATACGACAAGCCTACGGTATATTATTGATGAAAATAAAATTCCAGATATATTAAGCATATATCCTAAATTTGCTTGGAACAGATAAGGCAAATTTGTAGATATGAATCCAGATGTACTCTTGTTAACCCTTCTGGGGCCTAGTTCATAGGCCTTTTGAGTATCCATATGTTACTGTGTTACCCTCCACAGAATGGATATGGGGTGCACAATAAACTAGTCATTACCCTCCATAGGATGGATATGAGGTGCACAATAAACTAGTCATTACCCTCCATAGGATGGATATGAGGTGCACAATATACTAGTCATTACCCTCCATAGGATGGATATGAGGTGCACAATATACTAGTCATTACCCTCCATAGGATGGATATGAGGTGCACAATAAACTAGTCATTACCCTCCATAGGATGGATATGAGGTGCACAATATACTAGTCATTACCCTCCATAGGATGGATATGAGGTGCACAATATACTAGTCATTACCCTCCATAGGATGGATATGAGGTGCACAATATACTAGTCATTACCCTCCATAGGATGGATATGAGGTGCACAATAAACTAGGCAAAATCTAAATCTAATATCTAATACTTATCTTGTTAGATTATTTTAGAATTGTAGATGAATGGTATACAATACCAACAAGATGAAAGTTAAGACACCTACAACATCTGGGTATCTTTACTGTAGACGTTTCGCCCTCCAGTGGCTTTATCAATACAAATTCAAGGACATAATTGAAAGACAGAACAATATACAAAAGATGAGGTAATGAATCCCTCAGTCTTGGAGTTGGTGTGACGACCACCGTAGTCGTGGAGGTTCTTCACGACTACGGTGGTCGTCACACCAACTCCAAGACTGAGGGACTGACTACCTCAAATATGATGGACTGATTCCATCTTCACTTCAAGACTACACCTGCTGCCTTTGTACTCGACTAAAGAAGCCTACTGTGTAGGCTTCTTTAGTCGCATAGCATATGTGTGTAACTCATCAGATCTGAGACATCAGGTTCTGATAGTGGGACACAGTAGTTCTATGGGTGACCATCTAGGATCGAAGAGAACACTACCAAAAATAATAAAAAAATAACGTCTATTGACTAAAAATGGCATGCTAGGACGTGTGCCATTTCTCAAACAATAAATAAAACAATATATTCTATTAAGTCTGCTTCCTTGTTTCCTGTACCAGCAATTGGGGAACCTTTCTCAAGGTTGGTTATAGAAAAACAGACACAAATGCAGTATAATGCCATCTTTTATTGACTACGTTTCACCCATAATGCCCTTGAATTGTACTGATAAAACCACTGGTTGGCGAAACGTCTACAATAAAGATACCCAGATGTTGCACATGTGTCTAAGTCTTCACAGTGAATGTGCTTTCCTCTCTTCAAGAAAATGGCCGTAGTAAACAAAAGTACCGTCACACCAGAGGCTCACTCAGTTGTATCAACAACGTTGATACAGCAGTTCAGGAGACCTGTGTTACTGTCAGGGAGAAAAGGATTGACTACTTCCTAACAAGACGATTTTCTAGGGAGAAAAGGACTGACTACTTACAAACAAGAGGATTTTTGAGAAAGAAAAGGACTGACTACTTCCAAATAAGAGGATTTTCGTTATAGCCTATTTGATGTACTGAGAATCCACTGGCATTCCCTAGAAGGCAGTATTTCTGATCTATAAGTAACGAATAAAGGTTAAAAATAAACAGGTTTTTTATCTGAAGGGAATTAATTAGAATAAACAATTAAACTGATGCTTAGGTGAGTTTAAAACAAGAATATATAATCATGGAGATTATTTACAATAATTCCTTTATACGTAACCAAGAGGAAACTACAAGTGATAACCCCAGTTAATTAAAACTACTTTTCCCTTCCTTGGATAAAAACAATGAGACACAATACCATGACTAGAACAATACACAAATAACCCACGTATAGCAGAAACGTTTGACGACGTTTCGGTCCCACTTGGACGTATCCCTCCCGTTTCACAGGATCAATGTGACCCATGCGGCAATAAGATGCGAGAACACACACCTTGGCGGCCACCTCGTCGGCCTTGGAGCAGAGGAGGTAGATGTGTAGGAACTCAATGGTGTTCTTGAGGATGTGGGTGAGGGAGACGCCCACGCTGAAGGAGACGTAGTAGAAGGTGGCTGCGTTGTTGCTGAGGAAGATGACGCAGCGTAGGACAAAGAAGAGAGAAAAAGCCTGGAAGATTGGAAGAAACAATTCAGTATGTTACCTTTAATACCAGTTATCTTGAGATGGGAATTCCCTAATGCCTACAGAAAGTAGGTACCTGCGCCTACTGTCGTAGGTAGCATCGTGGGGACTGAGGAAGGATAACAGCTCTGAGCTATTATAAAATCAACTATATAAAAAAAAGGAAATCACATTATACGTTAAGGGCTCTTGATCCTGGATCAAGAGCCCTTAAACGGCATTTGAAGTACCGCATTTTCCTGCATATAAGACGCGTTTTTCCCCCACAAAATGTCTTGGAAAAACAGCCTGCGCCTTATATGCTCGAGGTCAGGGTTACACTTTAGCAGTTGTTTACTAACGTTACGTTACAACTGCTTGGTAACATTGTCTTGTATGTCTATGCTCATGCGCCTTATATGCTGGAAAATACGGTATATAACATTGCAACCAACATACCACGTGATAGATTAATATAACACTTCATTATTAGGTTGGGTATAGTTACCTGGTTGAAGTAGTGAGTAGCGAGGGAGAGTCGAGAAGCTAGCACTAAGTACGGTGCTGCTACCTGTGTCCTCTTAAGCTCCAGCTCCGACGTCTTCCTTAAACTGTCCTCGTAGATGTGAGTCAGTAATTGTAGGTAAACAAACAACTTGATATCAGTGATCTGGACGCACCAGAAGAGGGTGGCCAAGCCTGTGAGAGCTAAGTCGAATTTCCGGCCAACAATTTCTTGCGCGCAGCAAAAAATGATGTAAATAACCGGGATAAGGAACTTGATGGCAGTCACTCTCCGAGGAAGGAGTTTGCACGATGAACTGGCATAGTTGAGAAAGTTGCACAGAGAGTTCCTCTTTAGGAACACCAGGGTATAGAGCATTATTAAATATGTTACAGCTAACAAGCAGTGATAAAACGCTATCCTTAACTGGAAGATTTTAATGTTGAATTTTGCAACATAGACATGAGCTGTGGCGATTAAATATGCAGAGGCTAGAACTGCAGGTAGGAACCTGGAATAAACGACCTGGTAGGTGCCGTCGGCTCTTCTGTGTACCGGGTGGAGACCCAACACCTGTAGAAGCCAAAATAGTGGCGGACATGTTGAATCTGCTCCCATCTCAAAGCCACCTTTATTTTCACCAGCGATATTACTCTCATGAAGTCCCGAGCTACCATCAGCTACACCAGAGGAATGACTGCCATAACACTGCCCACTGTCCTCACCCACACCAGAGGAATGACTGCCATAACACTGCCCACTGTCCTCACCCACACCAGAGGAATGACTGCCATAACACTGCCCACTGTCCTCACACACACCAGAGGAATGACTGCCATAACACTGCCCACTGTCCTCACACACACCAGAGGAATGCCTGCCATAACACTGCCCACTGTCCTCACACACACCAGAGGAATGCCTGCCATAACACTGCCCACTGTCCTCACACACACCAGAGGAATGCCTGCCATAACACTGCCCACTGTCCTCACCCACACCAGAGGAATGCCTGCCATTGCAATCCTCACCGAGATCGTCAACACCAATAGAATGACTGTAATTTAACTCCTGGCCGCCACGACCCACACCAGAGGGATGACTACCATATAATCCCTGGCTTGGATGAACTCCACCTGTGGGACAACTTCCAGGTGGAACAGTGTGACCATGAGCCACACTCCTAGGTGTAGAGTCCAGCACCCAGCTGCCCATTCCAGCAGCTGCACACTGACGTGAAACTCACCTTCCCCTCACACTGTACAAAACACAATCAAGCCGGATTATTGTAGTTATTTTTACTATAACTGGCGATTAGCTTTACAAATACAATTACTTAGTTCTAATCATGGCCATCTATTCATTAGTATAACGATAATAAATCCCAAAGATTAAACTACTCGAGACTGATGAGAGGGAGACGGTCTGGTCAATGTAACCATTCACTACAACAATTACTGAGCAGCTGATAAAGAGAATGGTCGAGCAGCAGCGTCTCTCTCAGGATTATGAGACAAAGGATCGAGCCTGTAATACCTTCAAGGAGAGAAAGGACACTTTGATGCCTCTAAAGTGTTTTTATTTAAAAAACTTACATCTACCCTCTTCTTAGATTAACTCTCATTTTCTCCCATTTCTCAGGATGTGTGGCCCCTACGGGTTTACCATGTCCCCAGGAATATAATAACTCAGGGCTGCTTACGCTGAATGACTCACACTAGTAAAACACATCATATAAATAAATAATTGCATAAAGAGCTTGCAATCTTTCATCACGTACCACATAAGCGAGTGACAGTATATTAATGAGTGGGGCGCAGAATAATGAACCATGACGGGGCGGTTTGGTCAAGGGTTAATCCAGTGCCATTTGTCAGCAGTAAAGAAGACAAGTGAGCCACAAGTTCCGGGATCAACTTAAAACCACCACCACCACCACCACCACCATCACCACCACCACCATCACCACCACCACCACCATCACCACCACCACCACCACCATCCTACTTAACATCTTATATAAGTAACCTGCTCGTCAAGACCTCCTAACATAATAGTCTTAGTGGATGAAGTAACCTGTCTCTGCTTCCTCTCTCTCTCTCACACACATATATATTATATATATAAATATATATATAAGACCAGGGGGAGCTGAATGATAGCTCTAGGCCTTTCGTGTTGCAAGTTGCAATCAACACATCAGGAGCTTGCAATGTTGGAGAGATGAGTAGGAGCTCCAGGCAGATTCGTTCAGGAGAACGTTTTTGCTCGAACAGTTTGCCACCAAGGCAGGGTAACCCGATCAAGAAGAAACGCTTTCATCATTACTCACTCAATCCCTGTCTTGCCAGAGGCATGCCAATACTACAGCTCATAAACTGCAACATATCTCCACCTCTCCTTCAGAGTGCAGGCACCTTCAGGACTCAAGTCCGGCTAACCGCTTTCCCCCGAATCCCTTCATGTTTCCTTGCTCACACTCCAACAGCTCGTCAAGTCACAAAAACCATTTGCACCCACTCACTCCATACGTTAAGGAATCCGTCATCTTATCAGTCAGGTGGAGTAGGTCGGTGTGTGAAGCTTACCCTCACTCTTGGTGACCAGGAGGTTTACCCTCACTCTTGGTGACCAGGAGGTTTACCCTCACTCTTTGTGACCAGGAGGTTTACCCTCACTCTTGGTGACCAACAAGTTTACCCTCACTCTTGGTGACCAGGAGATTTACCCTCACTCTTGGTGACCAGGAGGTTTACCCTCACTCTTGGTGACCAGGAGGTTTACCCTCACTCTTGGTGACCAGGAGGTTTACCCTCACTCTTGGTGACCAGGAGGTTTACCCTCACTCTTGGTGACCAGGAGGTTTACCCTCACTCTTGGTGACCAGGAAGTTTACCCTCACTCTTGGTGACCAGGAGGTTTACCCTCACTCTTGGTGACCAGGAGGTTTACCCTCACTCTTGGTGACCAGGAGGTTTACCCTCACTCTTGGTGACCAGGAGGTTTACCCTCACTCTTGGTGACCAGGAGGTTTACCCTCACTCTTGGTGACCAGGAGGTTTACCCTCACTCTTGGTGACCAGGAGGTTTACCCTCACTCTTGGTGACCAGGAGGTTTACCCTCACTCTTGGTGACCAGGAGGTTTACCCTCACTCTTGGTGACCAGGAGGTTTACCCTCACTCTTGGTGACCAGGAGGTTTACCCTCACTCTTGGTGACCAGGAGGTTTACCCTCACTCTTGGTGACCAGGAGGTTTACCCTCACTCTTGGTGACCAGGAGGTTTACCCTCACTCTTGGTGACCAGGAGGTTTACCCTCACTCTTGGTGACCAGGAGGTTTACCCTCACTCTTGGTGACCAGGAGGTTTACCCTCACTCTTGGTGACCAGGAGGTTTACCCTCACTCTTGGTGACCAGGAGGTTTACCCTCACTCTTGGTGACCAGGAGGTTTACCCTCACTCTTGGTGACCAGGAGGTTTACCCTCACTCTTGGTGACCAGGAGGTTTACCCTCACTCTTGGTGACCAGGAGGTTTACCCTCACTCTTGGTGACCAGGAGGTTTACCCTCACTCTTGGTGACCAGGAGGTTTACCCTCACTCTTGGTGACCAGGAGGTTTACCCTCACTCTTGGTGACCAGGAGGTTTACCCTCACTCTTGGTGACCAGGAGGTTTACCCTCACTCTTGGTGACCAGGAGGTTTACCCTCACTCTTGGTGACCAGGAGGTTTACCCTCACTCTTGGTGACCAGGAGGTTTACCCTCACTCTTGGTGACCAGGAGGTTTACCCTCACTCTTGGTGACCAGGAGGTTTACCCTCACTCTTGGTGACCAGGAGGTTTACCCTCACTCTTGGTGACCAGGAGGTTTACCCTCACTCTTGGTGACCAGCAAGTTAATCCTCACTCTTGGTGACCAGCAAGTTTATCCTCACTCTTAGTGACCAGGAAGTTTATCCTCACTCTTGGTGACCAGCAAGTTTATCCTCACTCTTGGTGACCAGCAAGTTAATCCTCACTCTTGGTGACCAGCAAGTTTATCCTCACTCTTAGTGACCAGCAAGTTTACCCTCACTCTTGGTGACCAGCAAGTTTACCCTCACTCTTGGTGACCAGCAAGTTTATCCTCACTCTTGGTGACCAGGAGGTTTATCCTCACTCTTGGTGACCAGGAGGTTTATCCTCACTCTTGGTGACCAGGAGGTTTATCCTTGGTGACCAGAGGAAGTTGAAGACTTCTACACTTACTGAACTTGACTGATGACAACTTTTTTTATTAAATTAGGAGTCATTCAGCCGGAGTAGCGGAGTTTGTTCACACTGTGAGGACAGAGGACATTCACACTGTGAGGACAGAGGACATTCACACTGTGAGGACAGAGGACATTCACACTGTGTGGACAGAGGACATTCACACTGTGAGGACAGAGGACATTCACACTGTGAGGACAGAGGACATTCACACTGTGAGGACAGAGGACATTCACACTGTGAGGACAGAGGACATTCACACTGTGAGGACAGAGGACATTCACACTGTGAGGACAGAGGACATTCACACTGTGAGGACAGAGAACATTCACACTGTGAGGACAGAGGACATTCACACAGTGAGGACAGAGGACATTCACACTGTGAGGACAGAGGACATTCACACAGTGAGGACAGAGAACATTCACACTGTGAGGACAGAGGACATTCACACTGTGAGGACAGAGGACATTCACACTGTGAGGACAGAGGACATTCACACTGTGAGGACAGAAGACATTCACACTGTGAGGACAGAGGACATTCACACAGTGAGGACAGAGGACATTCACACAGTGAGGACAGAGGACATTCACACAGTGAGGACAGAGGACATTCACACAGTGAGGACAGAGGACATTCACACTCAGCGTTCTGCTTATCCACAACAATATTATCAAATATACAGAGCACTAGACAGCAGTGCTAGGATTATTATTATTACAATCTTAACTAAGTGCTAAACCCACTAGGTTATACACCCCTGCAGCAGCGCTGGGAGTCAAGTGGTGAATGGAATGAAGGCGTTCAAACATTTCGGTATCTACAATGAAGGCGTTCAAACATTTCGGTATCTACAATGAAGAAGTTCAAACATTTCGGTATCTACAATGAAGAAGTTCAAACATTTCGGTATCTACAATGAAGAGGTTCAAACATTTCGGTATCTACAATGAAGAGGTTCAAAAATTTCGGTATCTACAATGAAGAGGTTCAAACATTTCGGTATCTACAATGAAGAGGTTCAAACATTTCGGTATCTACAGGAGTAGTCTAAATCTGGAGACAAATGTTGACTCAAAAAGGCAGACCACAGGCGACACACTACCATAAAGCGCCTCTCTGCAATTACTTTCACCACCAAACTGCGAGACTTTTTAAGGACAGGACAACAACAGCATCATCTCCGGTGGCCACTTTTTAGGTCCCAGATCAATTCATTATTCCTGTTGTGGCATCACCCAGAGTTTTCCGTGTTGATAAGGTCAATGAAATTATTGTGACGGTGTCTGACCGATTCAATATACGGCATCAGTTTTATCTGAAGATCCTCAAGTGGAACTATTATTTCTGTCGTTTAATTTATGGTTGGTAAATAAAGTAACAAATGGCGAAGATGATTATATATACATGTATATATATATTTTTTTTTTTTTATTAACACATCGGCCGATTCCCACCAAGGCAGGGTGGCCCGAAAAAGAAAAACTTTCATCATCATTCACTCCATCACTGTCTTGCCAGAAGGGTGCTTTACACTACAGTTATAAAACTGCAACATTAACACCCCTCCTTCAGAGTGCCGGCACTGTACTTCCCATCTCCAGAACTCAAGTCCGGCCTGCCGGTTTCCCTGAATCCCTTCATAAATGTTACTTTGCTCACACTCCAACAGCACGTCAAGTATTAAAAACCATATGCCTCCATTCACTCCTATCAAATACGCTCACACATGCTTGCTGGAAGTCCAAGCCCCTCGCACACAAAACTTCCTTTACCCCCTCCCTCCAACCTTTCCTAGGCCGACCCCTACCCCGCCTTCCCTCCACTACAGATTTATACACTCTCGAAGTCACTCTGTCTCGTTCCATTCTCTCTACATGTCCAAACCACCTCAACAACCCCTCCTCAGCTCTCTGAACAATCGTTTTGGTAATCCCGCACCTCCTCCTAATTTCCAAACTCCGAATTCTCTGCATTATATTCACACCACACATTGACCTCAGACATGACATCTCCACTGCCTCCAGCCTTCTCCTCGTTGCAACATTCATCACCCATGCTTCACACCCATATAAGAGCGTTGGTATAACTATACTCTCATACATTCCCCTCTTTACTTCCATGGACAAGGTTCTTTGTCTCCACAGACTCCGAAGTGCTCCACTCACCCTTTTCCCCTCATCAATTCTATGATTCACCTCATCCTTCATAGACCCATCCGCCGACATGTCCACTCCCAAATATCTGAATACATTCACCTCCTCCATACTCTCTCCCTCCAATCTGATATCCAATCTTTCGTCACCTATTCTTTTGTTATCCTCATCACCTTACTCTTTCCTATATTCACTTTCAATTTTCTTCTTTTACACACCTACCAAATTCATCCACCAACCTCTGCAGCTTCTCTTCATATATATATATATATATATATATATATATATATATATATATATATATATATATATATATATATATATATATATATATATATATATATATATATTCAATAAGAAACTCATCACTACCTTCGCCAAATGCCAGATAAATAATTTTCTGATGAATATATGAAGCAGGGGGCTGCTAACAGTAACAGCCAGGTTGGACAAGGTTGCGAGAGGATAAAACTATTGGAAACCAGTCCCATGTACTGTACGTGTACGTGTGTACAATAAATATCTAAAACTGATCGAGTAAATTGTTTTCGAGGTTATTTACTGCCTATAAGTATCACCGCCTCCTGCGGTCTGGTCCCAGACCAGACTCTCTGGTTGATGACCTGGTTAGTTAGACTGTTGGTGCTAGCGGCATGCTAACACCTAGGTGTCACACCATGGAATGTGAAACTCGTGACTCAGAATCAGTATTTTATTAGACAAGGCTGAGCACTAAAAGCGACTTTATGAAGTCTAAAACAAAATCTTCACACAAAATTTGCATCTTACATAAATTTCAATTCAAAGTAAAGTGTAAACAACAAATTCCCATTGTCAAATATTAATCAAAAGTGGTTGGGCCGCTTATTATCTTCTATCCCTTTTTGTGCCCCATCCCTTTACCCATTTCCGTCCATACCCATCATTCCTCCTTCCTCTGACTCACGAAATCGTAATGACACGAAATCGTATGACTCTCTGATCGCGGGTTCTATCCCCGCCCATCGTATGGTTCCTCCTTCCCCTCCCCTCTGGTCATCGTTCGATTCTCATACGTCTACAGCTGGTGCCGGAGTCTTGTCGCATCGGGTGGCAATGCGTGAGTAGTGGCGAGGGGCTGCCGACCACTGGTGCACAGTAAGTGGACTAGTTTGTAAAGTGGCTGCTTCTGAACACTTGATGTTTCCAGGTATGAGGTAATATCTGTCCTGGTCCACAAGGTGGCCAGACTGGTCTCTGAGGTTTACATAAGCTTTATTAAAGTTGTGTATCCTATGGAAATATTTATGTTCTGAGGTCTTAACGTAGAGGTTATGGAAATTTTAAGCAAAGTAACTTTGTCTCCGTTTTGCACATGATAGACGGCAGTAGTGTGTGAACGGGAGTTTTAACCAGACGTAATAATATACCTGATAGTTCTAGAGAAAAAGATTGCTTCAGTATTAACTCAGTCACTGTTGGGTCATGTTTTTATGAACGGAGCAATAGGGAGGAAGGTTAGTCTAAGTTATAGTCAGAACGAGAAGCGAAAAGATCCGTCATACTCGACCTCCACTCTCAAAGATGAAATGAAGTGGGAACTTAAGAGTAGCGAATCTTATCTGTAATTGTATTTATCTTCGAGGAAGTTGTTTCTACAGTTTCGGAAGGCCAATAAGAATAATATGACTACTCTTGTTGAAGAGTAAGACTCTTGGTTATGACGTCGTAGTGAGAATAGTAGTGAATGAAGCCATTGTTGTTAGTGGGATTTCTAGGGACTTTGAAATGAAGATCAAGGAAAGTGGTGGCATTTTTTCCTACATCCAAAGTGAACTGAATAAAAAGTTCCACTCTGATCAGGTTATATCTTTGGACCTTAGGATGCTCAGTGTACAAGTTGGGCAGAACTGCGCTAAGAGGAGGCCCCTTAGCCATACTGTATTTCTACTAATAAAAAATACCCTAAACACACAACCTGCGCCATCTTCACGCCGAAATTTATCCTTGCCACTCCGTAATAGACTGTTTATCTTCCAGTTACACACCTCTTCCTGACACCCAACATTAACTTCTCTTACAACTTTATCTACAAATATATAGGAAGTCTGACTAAATGAATTATAATCATGGGGGGAGCGCTAAACCCGTAGAATTATACAGCGTATGTGGGGGTATGGAAGGTATTCAGGCTCAATTCAGGAAACCGGAAAACAAATCCAATTCCCTAGATCAAGAGCCCCTCACCAGCATCAAGGAACCTCTCTTGAGGGGACTGAATAAATGAAGATTGGGCTTAATTGAAAGCCGCTGCATTAGCGAAACGCTGTAAAGCGAAACGCTGTAAAACGGGGCCCTTCTGTAGAACAAAGCCATGTGTGTGTGTAGAAAATGCTACAACATAATACAACATATGTTGTTTAAGTTTAAAACTTTAATAGAAAGTTGTTGAATAACTAAACTGTTTACACATCAGTTAACATCCAACTGGGAACATTACTCAAAATATTTTAACACTTAAGTTAATATTTAATATTTACTTAAATGTTGAATTAAATAGTCCAGCTCATCACATAAATTTTACTGTTGACTTTGAACAAAATAACTCATTGCCTTCTTTTAAATGTCATAATTATTAAGCTGAACCATGATTTTAAATTCAAAATATAGAGAAACTTCAAATTGTATAAACAACTTATAGAAAGTTGCCGCTGGTTTAGAGAGACACGGGAGCAAACACTAGGATATGTTTATTAGAAAACGTTTCGGTCTTGTGACCTTGATCACTTCTGTGTTCGCTGGCGTCCATTATCAAGGTTAATACGAAAGTTACCTCTGTTAAGTTCCGCTACAATGACAATCATCCTCTCTGGTGGCCTGGTGGCTAAAGCTCTCGCTTCACACGGAGAGGGTCTGGGTTCGATTCCCAGCCAGGGTAGAAACATTGGGTGTGTTTCTTTACACCTGTTGTCTATGTTCACCCATCAGTAAAATGGGTACCTGGGTGTTACCCGACTGGTATGAGTCGCATCCTGGGACACTGACCTAATTTGCGGGAAATGCTCAGCATAACAAGGGGCTTTCTATATAGTAGTATGTCATTGATGTCAGCTATGGTCTGTATACCATGTACATGTACTTGTAGTAAATAAAGATATTATTATTATTATTATTATTATTATTATTATTATTATTATTATTATTATTATCTGTCCCGAGACTCGTGTCTCGCCCAAAGCAGTGGAGAGCACTGTTTTCGGCGAGACAATGGAAACCATTGTTTTGGGCGAGACAATGGAGACTTTAAAATACAACTTTGATATTAAAATTCTTAAGCAGAGAAGGTATATCAAGAAAGATTTCACTGTAAAGGAGAATCAACATATTTTTAGTTGAATAAGGTTGTCCTTTTTTGAATTGACGTACACGGTGTACAGTGTCTTGAACGATTCCTTACTATGGTATCGGAACGCTATTCTCAGGTTTGCCAGGCGCCCATATGCTGCACCAGTTATCTTGTTGATGTGTGTTTCCGGAGACGTGCTCGGTATTATACTCACCCCAAGATCTTTCTCTTTGAGCGAGGTTTGCAGTCCTTGGCCACCTAGCCTATACTCTGTTTGCTGTCTTCTTTGCCCTGCCCCGATCTTCATGACTTTATTTGTCGTTGTTAAATTCGAGGAGCCAGTTGCTGGACCACGCGTCCAGTCTGTCCAGGTCTCTTTGTAGTCCTGCCTGATCCTCATCTGATTTAATTCTCCTCATTAACTTCACATCATCTGCGAACAGGGACACTTCTGAGTCTATCCCTTCCATCATGTCATTCACATATACCAAAAATAGCACAGGTCCTAGGACTGACCCCTGTGGGACCCCGCTCGTCACAGGCGCCCACTCTGATACCTCGTCATGTACCGTGACTCCTCGTTGCCTCTCTGATCCATTGCAGTGCTCTTCCTGCTATATGTGCCTGATCCTGTAGCTTCTGCACTAATCTCTTGTGAGGAACTGTGTCGAAGGCCTTCTTGTGGTCCAAGAAAATGCAATCAACCCACCCCTCTCTCTCGTGTCCTACTACCGTTAACTTGCAGTAAAACTCCAGTAGGTTTCTGACTCAGGATTTGTCTTCCTTGAATCCGTGCTGGTTGTCGTTTATAATCTTGTTCCGTTCCAGGTGTTCCACCACTCTCCTCCTGATAATCTTCTCCATGATTTTGCATACTATACACGTCGTGTGTGTATGTGTGTGTGTGTGCGTGTGTGCGTGTGCGTGTGCGTGTGTGTGTGTACTCACCTATTTGTACTCACCTATTTGTGGTTGCAGGGGTCGAGTCATAGCTCCTGGCCCCGCCTCTTCACTGATTGCTACTAGGTCCTCTCTCTCCCTGCTCCATGAGCTTTATCAAACCTAGTCTTAAAACTATGTATGGTTCCTGCCTCCACTATGTCGCTTTCTAAGCTATTCCACTTCCTGACAACTCTATGACTGAAGAAATACTTCCTAACATCCCTTTGACTCATAGGAGTCTTCAACTTCCAATTATGACCCCTTGTTTCTGTGTCCCCTCTCTGGAACATCTTGTCTCTGTCCACCTTATCTATTCCTCGCAGTATTTTATATGTCGTTATCATGTCTCCCCTAACCCTCCTGTCCTCTAGTGTCGTCAGGCCGATTTCCTTAACCTTTCTTCGTAGGACAATCCCCTTAGCTCTGGGACTAGTCTTGTTGCAAACCTTTGCACTTTCTCTAATTTCTTGACGTGCTTGACCAGGTGTGGGTTCCAAACCGGTGCTGCATACTCCAGTATGGGCCTGACGTATATGGTATACAGAGTCTTGAATGATTCCTTAGTGAGGTATTGGAACGCTATTCTTAGGTTTGCCAGCCGCCCGTATGCTGCAGCAGTTATCTGATTGATGTGTGCCTCAGGAGATGTGCTCGGTATTATACTCACCCCAAGATCTTTTTCTTTGAGTGAGGCTTGCAGTCTTTGGCCACCTAGACTATACTCTGTCTGCGGTCTTCTTTGCCCTTCCCCGATATTCATGACTTTACATTTGGCAGGGTTAAATTCAAGGAGCCAGTTACTGGACCAGGCTTGCAGCCTGTCCAGGTCTCTTTGTAGTCCTGCCTGATCCTCGACTGATTTTATTCTTCTCATTAACTTCACATCATCTGCAAACAGGGACACTTCTGAGTCTATCCCTTCCGTTATGTCATTCACATATACCAAAAACAGTACAGGTCCTAGGACTGACCCTTGTGGAACTCCACTCGTCACAGGTGCCCACTCTGACATCTCGTCACGTACCATGACTCGTTGTTGCCTCCCTGTCAGATATTCTCTGATCCATTGCAGTGTTTTTCATGTTACGTGTGCCTGATCCTTTAGCTTTTGCATTAACCTCTTGTGAGGAACTGTGTCGAACGCCTTCTTGCAGTCCAAAAAAATGCAGTCTATCCACCCCTCTCTCTCGTGTCTTACTTCTGTTACCTTATCATAAAACTCCAGTAGGTTTGTGACACAGGATTTTCCTTCCCTGAAACCGTGCTGGTTGTCGTTTATAAGCTTGTGTCTTTCTAGGTGCTCCACCACTCTCCTCCTGATGATCTTCTCCATGACTTTGCATACTATACACGTCAGTGACACAGGTCTGTAGTTTAGTGCCTCGTGTCTGTCTCCTTTCTTAAAAATTGGGACTACATTTGCCATCTTCCACGCCTCAGGTAGTTGCCCAGTTTCAATGGATGTGTTGAAGATTTGTGTTAGTGGCACACACAACATCTCTGCTCCCTCTAAGGACCCACGGAGAAATGTTGTCCGGTCCCACCGCTTTTGAGGTATCGAGTTCACATAGCAGCTTCTTCACCTCCTCCTCGGTTGTGTGTATTTCATCCAGCACTTGTTGGTATACCTCCCTATTCTGAATTCCTGGAGTCCTACCTGTCTCCTGTGTAAATACTTCTTTAAATCTCATGTTGAGCTCCTCACATACCTCTTGGTCGTTTATTGTGAACTCCCCACCTTCCTTTCTCAGCCTGATTACCTGGTCCTTGACTGTTGTTTTCCTCCTGATGTGGCTATACAACAGCTTCGGGTCAGACTTGACTTTTGATGCTATATCATTTTCATATTGTCGCTGAGCCTCCCTTCTTACCTGTGCATATTCGTTTCTGTGTGTGTGTGTGTGAGAGAGAGAGAGAGAGAGAGAGAGAGAGAGAGAGAGAGAGAGAGAGAGAGAGAGAGAGAGAGAGAGAGAGAGAATGCCAACTGTCAAAGTTTGTATGCAGCTATGTGAATTAACATTCTGTGGAACTTTATCATTAACTGGGCAAGCAGCTTGGCCTCTCTTGATAAATTAATGTAATGTAACAAAGCTTTGTCCTGCCTAACTTAACATGATCAGCCTACATATAGCGGGTGTTGTTATCTAGTACTGTGCAGTCAGCTTTGCTTCCTGACGTTCAGGCTGGTCGTATGCCATAGACATATGATTTATTTTATAACGTTGAGAGGCTATTACAACAATGAATCTACGTTATGTGCCGATGTACATAATTTTAGATATATAATGTAATCCAAATTTCTATCCCCCTCCATCCTTATTCTTCCTTCTCTCATATAACCATAATTTTTGTTGGCCTACTCAGTGATAAATATATTTATATATAAATTAAATTTATTTTGTATATGGGATAGTTTATCCAAGAAAAGAAAATTTCATATCTGCTGCAACAGAACTTCGAGGGTCCCGGAGCTAATGAATCTTAATCTAATACTTGATATCTTCATTACTGAAGTGCCTCCAGATCGGGCTGAAAGATTTTAACTCTGAACTCCACCTCGTGTGACTGAATATTATAGGAACGCAAAGATAGCGTTTGTCTCCTCAGCACACTGCTGAAGAGGGCTGCCCTCTCTCCCTCTCTCCCTCTCTTTTTCCCCTCCTCCTCATTCACTCTCCAGTCTGGTCTCTGGCTGCCTCACTCCTCTCGCCTTCACCACCTCCCACACAACTGCATCAAATCCCACTGCATGACTAACTTTCACTTGTGCATGACCATCCCAGCTGTTGTGAGTGGCCTCGCTCTGCCATACCTGGAGGTGGTGGTAGTAATGGTGTTTATGGTGGTGGTGGTAATGGTGTTTATGGTGGTGGTGGTAATGGTGTTTATGGTGGTGGTGGTAATGGTGTTTATGGTGGTGGTGGTAATGGTGTTTATGGTGGTGGTGGTAATGGTGTTTATGGTGGTGGTAGTGTTTATGGTGGTGGTAGTGTTTATGGTGGTGGTGGTAATGGTGTTTATGGTGGTGGTGGTAATGGTGTTTATGGTGTCTGTGGTCAGTGTGCTGCTTTATATACTATACAACATTTACATAGTGGGAAGAAAACCTAGCTATGTGACCAGTTAATATCCCACCACACGAGATGGGTTACCCAAACTATCTCGTGAAGATAACAGTCAGGGTGTATTCTAGTCCAGTTATCCTCTAAAACATGGCTTTTCATTATAATAAATGAAGCGCTAAACCGACAAGGGTCAGTATGGCTTTTCAAGAGCGCTTATGGATTACAACTGGATGAATACATCCAGTGTGTTATCTAAGATCTTTAAATACAAAGGTGTCTAGGTGGTAATAATTACGGGTAATGTAACTTGAATAATTAAGGAAATTAGCTCCTACATAACTCTGAGTATAACTTAGTACACTTATATATCATATGGTGCTATGGGCACAGTTGGTAAGACACTGTAATACTCTTAATATGTACAGTCTGGTACGTTGCTATGATGAGATGTACTCATAAGTACAAGAGTAATATTGTGTAAGTGTCCAGATTGACTACTTAGATTTAAATTTTGACTGACAATAACAAGTCTCTCAATAAGTAACTTCTGGACCATCGAGGCTTGAACAATATGACGACCCATTCACCAAACAGCAGTAATACTGGAAGCAGCAGCGAACAGCAGTAATGCAGGAAGCAGCAGCGAACAGCAGTAATGCTGGAAGCAGCAGCGAACAGCAGTAATGCTGGAAGCAGCAGCGAACAGCAGTAATGCAGGAAGCAGCAGCGAACAGCAGTAATGCTGGAAGCAGCAGCGAACAGCAGTAATGCTGGAAGCAGCAGCGAACAGCAGTAATGCTGGAAGCAGCAGCGAACAGCAGTAATGCTGGAAGCAGCAGCGAACAGCAGTAATGCAGGAAGCAGCAGCGAACAGCAGTAATGCAGGAAGCAGCAGCGAACAGCAGTAATGCAGGAAGCAGCAGCGAACAGCAGTAATGCAGGAAGCAGCAGCGAACAGCAGTAATACTGGAAGCGCAGCAAGCGAACAGCAGTAATGCTGGAAGCAGCAGCGAACAGCAGTAATGCTGGAAGCAGCAGCGAACAGCAGTAATGCTGGAAGCAGCAGCGAACAGCAGTAATGCTGGAAGCAGCAGCGAACAGCAGTAATGCTGGAAGCAGCAGCGAACAGCACAGCGTCAGGCAAGGAATCAAGGAGACCAAAAACGACCCTAACTGTGGAGTATACACACACAACCCGCACATAGAAGAGAGGAGCTTACGACGACCATTTACAAAGTCACACAGTGTGACTTTGTAAATGGTCCAAGTCGGACAGAAACGTCGTCGTAAGCTCCTCTCTTCTATGTGCGGGTTGTGTGTGTATTGTTCCAGTCACGGTATTGTGCCTTTTTTTGTTAGTTACTAACTGTGGAGCTTCAACAGAGCCTACACAAAAAAGGATAAAACCTTCATTACAGAAACTGAGTTCAGCAATTCCAAATTCCCGACTACGACAGTGCGTAGATGCCAGAACAATGTAGAACTGAACTCGGGACCAGAGATGTAGTGTCTCAACACACACTGAAAATGCCAAACATCACCAACTCTAAATAATGCTTTGTGAACAGAACTGCACAGAGTTACGAGATGTCCTGGTTCACCAACGCAAACATTCTACCAAAAACAGAGTCTAAATAACATGAGCTGAGGAGAACAGCGTTCTCCCAGAGCAAGAGACGAGATGTTTCCTCAGCGAGGAGCAGAGAGAGAGAGAAGCAAGGCCCACAGATCTGACGTCAGGTGGCTCGTATCAGCTTACCCCTGACACCAACTGTGAAACAAGCGGGCAGGTAGTTAGCAAGTGTTGGCAGCCAATTAAAACTCTGGAGGAGCGCTAAACCTTAAGGAGTAAAACTCCAACAGCGAGCACAACGAGAGGTGTAGTTACATCTTATCTACATATATAATCACATTTACATTCTCAGCTTCAATGGTGATTGTCTGGAAGATCTGAGCTCTGTAGCAACACCTCATCCTTGCTGCCACAACCCCTGCAACTTCAAGGAGCATTTCTCTGAATTAGTAGCCCCATAGGGTTGATAATCCAAGATAATCCATAATAGCTAATCTGTGCGGATTATTTCCAGTGGTGGTTCTCTGTAAAGTCCTTCCCCAGGATGCGACGCAAATCAGTCGGCTCACAGGTATATCTAGTTTTTTGCTATGTAACAGTGCAGCAGGTGTTCAAAGACTTGCCCATATGCCTCTCCCTGCTTGCCCCTGCTCCCTCACACTCTCCCGTCATACACCCTCTTTCTCAAACTTTCTTCTTGTTTCTCAACCCCAGGCATCAACCTCAACTATATCACATTCAACAAATTCCAAAAACCCCAAGTTGTAATTTTGATATAGATCATAACCCCAGCCGATGAACATTCGTACAACAGTATACCTGGAGTATACCTGGAGAGAGTTCCAGGGGTCAACGCCCCTGCGGCCCGGTCTGTGACTTAACATAAATCAGTTAGGTTAGGTAAGGTTTGTCAGGAAACAGGACAAGTGTTTCCTGACGCGGGTCTTAGTCAGATGATGACCCACAGCTGGAGCTTTTGGTCATCTGATCGAGGCCTTCCACTGGGTTACCCGTCCACCCCTTAAAAAAATATAGTGATGATCCATATCAGGAGGGTTAATTTTGTTTAAAGTCTATCAATGCACCAGGGTTATTAATTCTGCATGTCACCAGTTCACCAGGCAAGAATACTTTTATTCCAAAAATGGGATTATTGAGATTATAATATATATCCCTCCACATGTATATGCACTACTGCTCTCAATGCACATACATCAAGAGATATACTCATTAGAACACATGAAGCAGAAAGTGAGTCTTAATGTCACGCTCCGAGGCTCACCGGCTTCGTATATATTCAAATGAGGCAGAGTGAGATTCACTGTCAGACATACGAATGCTGAAGGAATTGCAGACACGGCCAATAAATACGGTTAGAAAAAACACCATGTTCATAACTGTAAAATAGTATGGTGATACCAAAAAGATGTGGCAAAAGTAACTTATGTAGAGTTCCGGACATTTATTATAAATGTCTTCTTCCACTATGTGCTTAGCAAACTTTCATTTAAAGACTTTTTCTCTCTAATCTTAGCTTTATCAAGGCAATCTATCTTAGAGCGAAATGTACATTCTATAAATGTTTGTTCTGTATATCAAAACGTTTTGCCATCCAGCATGTATGGCCAGCGAACTCCAGGGAAGAGCAGGCAACGAGAAACCAGATATTATGGAATTCACAAATACCAAGATCTTAGGAATATACCAAACGCAGGGTGACTAAATCAGAAGAACCTCTGGATTAAAATATTTGATAACATAGGTACTGATTTCGTGTTATCGTGCCAGGTATTGTGGTATTGTGAACCGTGACACCAAGCTGATCATCTGAACTATTACACTCTCCCAGCACTGTTGCAGAAATATATATAATAAATAGTTTAGAGAACCGACAAGTTGATAAATTAGACACATGTGCAATAAAGATATACAAGTGTTGCATATGTCTAATTTGTCAACTGTTGCAGAACAGTGAGGGTGAAGAACACTGAAAACAAAAAGTAAGAATTGTTTTTAGATAATTTACATCGCACTGTTTCTCCTGTTACCCTTTAAGGATGACAAACACGCACGAAACTATATAAAAACCAACATTGCAGCAACGTTTCCTCCAAGGAGAGTTTCATCAGGGTATACAGAAATAGCGTGACCTCAAATAGGCAGTTGGATCAGGTGAAGGGTAGCAAGGGCCTAGATCAGGGATGCATAACCAGGGGCCCCGTGAGCCGCATACATCCCACAGGTCGCATGCGGCTCTGGAATACCACATATGCAGTCCTTGGTATGCTGTTTAAACAAAATATAAAATGCAAGTTGTGAATTCAAAAGTTGAAAAAATATTCAAGAAATATTGGAATTCTTCTTAAGGTCTTTGTAAAGAAGCTTTTCGGAGATATAAAGAAGAAACAAAAAAACTGGAATTATGTAGGGAACTCGTCTGGTATTACTGATGAAATAAGACTTGATTGAAGTGAAGTCCTTTATTAGCAGAACGTTTCGCTCATGATACCACCATCTTTTAATCTCGTGTTTCCTTATTTTCTCATTTCATGTTCCTTATTTTCTCATTTCTCTCTTCATGTTTCTTCATTTCCTTATTTCATATTGCCATCTTTCACAGTAAAGAAATCGGTAATCAATTTTGCATCAACAAAGACTGGCGTGAGGCACTGGCACTATTATAACCTGTCACCAAGGCTCTTAATTAATGCCACAAGTTTTCCTACTGCCTTATACTACCACCACTACTACCACTACTACGGCGTACCCTGTCAGTGGCCCTAAAAACCACCAACAAGAACTACAACTACCACTATTACTACTACTTCCTCTACTACCACTACCACTATTACTACTACTTCCTCTACTACCACTACCACTATTACTACTACTTCCTCTACTACCACTACCACTATTACTACTACTTCCTATACTACCACTACCACTATCCTATTACTACTACTACCACGAATACTATTACTTCTACTAGTACTAGTACTGTTGTAGTGGCCAGCCTTTGATCACTATCTTGAACACTATATGCTTAATAGTTCACTTACTGAGGAATATATAGATAGGCAGTATAATAACCTATGTGACATGTCAGGATATCTTATTAATGAGAATAAGATACCAGACATTAAATTTGCTTGTAACAGATAAGTGAACTGTAGATACAAATTCAGATGTACTCTTGGTAACCCTTTTGTGGCCTAGTTTCTGGTCCTTTTGTATATCCATATATTCTTTTGGTACCGTCCACAGGATGGATGTGGGATGCATAATGAACTAGTCACTTAGGTGGCAAAATCTAAAAAAAACTACTACTACTACCATTACTACAACTAGTAATAATAATAATACAATTTAGAGACAGTGGGGAGAGAGAGAATAACCAACACACATTAATCGTCTCATCTTTGTCCGCAAAAGAATAAAAATAATAACGATGTTTACCTTGTTCCAATTAAAACATTTTTGGTCTCTTAATATTTGTCGTGGGTGAGCACTTATTGCCTTTTTTTTAACCCCATTTGCTCCTTCCCACCGAGATAGAGTGACCTAAAGAAGGAAACACATTCACCATCACTCTTTCCATAGCTGTATCGTAAGAAGTGTTTAACTATCACAGGTCGACCGACCTTCATCCATCCCTCAGTGTACAAGCACTTTTACTTTATATTTCTATTATACACAATAATAAATTATAACAAATTATCATTAATAATTACAATAATAATCATTAATAAATTATCAATAAAAATTAAATTAATAAAAATAATGGAATAATCAATAATAATAATAATAATAATAATAATAATAATACATCATTAATAGTAATATCTAATTTAACAACCATTGTTTTGACTTTGCACTGGTGTTTGGTGTTGCAGTATTTAGTGATGGTCTGCAGACAACGTCTGCTAATATCCTGGGTCCACAACTCTTCACTTTGCCTACTAATTTGTATCCCTTTATCCTTCTCAAAACTTTTCTAGTTTATGATTAGCAGCATAATTATTCCCCCTACATTGTTTCTTCTAGCATCATTATGCTTCATTATCTTCCTGGGAATATGGCACCTGTCGTCATTGCTCTTAGTTTTGTCTCTGTGATACCTATGAAGTCTGGCGTTGCCTCTACTATTCAGTCTTTTAATTCGTCGCTCGTGTTTGATATTCTGTTTGCCTTAGTGTGTCGCTTTCCTGGGTTTCGTTGTTTAAATATGCTTTCTTCATTAATATGTATGTTCCGTGGCTTGGTTGGTAGCTCACTCAGCTCACACACAGTGTCCATGGTTCGATCGCCGGTACTGGGGGAAACGCTGGGCATGTTTCCTTACGTTAAGTAAAAGGACACAAATGCAACTAATGTGACATTTTATTGTGGCAACGTTTCGCTCTCCAGGAGCTTTCTCAGCCGTTACAGCGATAATGGACATAGTGGGTTTATATATACTCAAAGTGAGGTGAAATACTAGTGGTGGTAGAGTAGGATATTAGTAGTAGTAGTATACAATAGGTAGACATCAATAGCACATGAGTAGGATAAACAATACTGGGTAGTATACATAGGTTAGACAAATTGCTGAGGCGAAAATCGAGGCCTGGTGTTCACATCTACGATGTGCTGTGCTGAATTAGCAGGAGGACTAATAATTCAACACAAGCACATCGTAGATGTGAACACTCCTACAGGCCTTCGATATTTCAACCTCCAGCAGAAATATTTGTCTAACCTATTGTTATACTACCCAAGCATT